>BEWF01000270.1:0-208646 GCA_002583695.1 Pleurotus salmoneostramineus
CTTGCAACTGCGCGTCACCGCCGAAGGGGTACGATTTGTGTGCGTTACTGCTCGAGACCTCTAAACTACGGGAAGGCATCAATTCCATGTCATTTTGAGCTTAGAAACTACCATTGTGTCGTTACCAGCTCCCACGCAGCCTTCTCTAGCGCTTCCTGCGTCCAAGTGATAGCCAAGTTTGTGAGGTAGAGTGAGCAACACCAATTTGAAAGCTAGAACTCTGTCCAGCGGCATTTCGAGTGTCGGAAAGGAATCGAAAGGTTTCCCGCGCAGAGAGATGCTCTTAAGGGCTATTTTGACCTAAAAGATGCATCAAAATGCTCAGAATTCGCACTATCGAGTGGGATACTCCCCCGAAACCGGGATTGTGCTTGTCCAAGTCATATACAGGGGCCCTAGGAGCTCATTTCCACGGCCCAAAAGAGGAAACCCTAACCCCATGGCCAAAAGTGTTGGAAAACGCGATTCCGCATATTTATGAAAAGCGCTGTAAATGTGACCTCATATCGAACGCCACTTTAGTACCGCCCATATCAGCCATCTCCGTCTTTCCTGCTCGTCTTCACCATCCGCCCTATCAACGCTCCAATCTCTCTCCCCACTTCCATTACTTCTCCGTTCTTCTATCACCTCAACATTAAAACCTTCCCTCGTCACAAGGTCCAATAATGACCGAATAGTGTATCTCCCTGTGTGCAACCCTGCGACTAGATGCACCCTTGACGTTGTATTCCTCTTCAACGTCTTCTTCAACGTGTCCACAAATACTCCATGAGTATCGGGATTCCAGAGCGTATCAGCCGCTATAACGACGTCAAACCCAGAAGCCTCAGATGAACATGAACTTCCATTCCCTTCTGTATGTCGCAATAGCGGAGAAGCATCCGCCCCCCACGCGTAGGGAACGACGCTGCACTTGGCGTCTACCTCATTCACTCGAACATTGTCCTCTAAAGTGGAAATCAACTTCTCATCAGGGTAATCACTTGCCACGACGTGGATGTTCTCGGTGTGATACGCCTTCGCGACAGCAATGCTAGGCAATCCAGCCCCAGCGCCGAGCTCGAGGATATTTATAGACGGTGTGTCCTTGTTCATGAAAGATGCGGATAGATATGTCTCTAGGTGGAGCGAGTCTATGTGATCGGCAAGGTAGACCGATGCCGTCCAGATGCTAGACGCGTGGAGGGACCAATTCGATGCTTGTGTATCAGGAACACGGAGTGATATCTTCAAGGGTGCATCCGCGCTGAGTCCTCTTACTGATGGTATGTCTTTGATCTCGAAGACAAACTGTGACCCGATTGATGAAGCGAGCGTGATGGGAGCATGGTCAAACAATGTATCCAAGGAGGCTGCAAGGACATCTTCTGGATCTTCTGTCAGTTCCGCGGTTGGATCAGTAGTAATCAGCGTAGCCATAGGAGATCTTGGGATCTTGGGTGATGGATGGCACAGCTAATGATTTAGTTTGATCGTCGCCAGCATAGTGTTGAGCATTGGATAAGAAGGGACAATAGGAACACATACAGAAAGTGGTCGGTGTGAAGGGTGCTAGCTTCGAAGCTTGAGCCTCGGGAAAATACACAGTTCGAGGATCAGGTGATCCATGACGATTGCAATTCAGATAAGCTGAGCACTTCAGTAAGCTTGGACGGAGGAGGCACGGGGTTTCCGGCAACGGGGGCTGCTGGAAGAAGGCTGCTTATGGGGCACACAAAGCTTCACATATACATTTGGACAGATATGGCCAAAACTCAAAGACACGGGGCAAGGTGAATAGTATGCGGGCAAGCATGATCAGGCAGTTACTGCTCAGTATTTAGGCTGCGACGATGAGGGGAAGCACCCTAACCTGATGGCCGAACCAATGGCGAGCGTAAGATCGGCCAAGGAAAACAGGGATTGAACGTACTGTATTGCAACTAGACACGGAACACGTTGACTCGACCGTCCCAGCCGCAGCTCGCCAACACGCCTTCATCATACAATGACCAACTGCATCCGACAACGAATTCAGTGTGGGCGTCGTGTATATACATCAACTGCGGTTGACCTGGTGGCGGCGCAGTGTTCCACCTAGGAAGGACAATCGTTTGAACAAGGTAAAACAGAAGGATGCATGGACTCACACTCGACAGGACATGTCGTAGCTGGCCGTTGCAAGGACTTCCGCACGATGGGGGCTCCATTGAACTTTCCGGACGGCGTATTCGTGACCAAGCAATTGTGCTTCACAATTTCCGCCGACAGCCCCAGCCTCCGCGCCAGGTTTGATCATCCTGCAATCCCATACTCTCGCCATTTTATCAACGCCTCCGCTGGCGATTAAGAAGGGACGATATTTATTCCAATCGATGCTCAAAATCTCGGTATTTGAAGCGGGGACCGTCAGCATGGAAGCAGAAAGGGGATTCGTAAAGTTGTTAGTATTGGGTCCGGATGGGACGTAGGCAGGTGATCGAAGGTCGAATATTCGGATAGTACCATCGGTGGAACAAGTGGCAATAGTGTCAGGTTGGTGAGGAGAGAACATGGCTTGGTAGACGCAGGAGTGATGGGCATTGAGTGTCATTAGCGATCGCGGACGTTCAGGCGTCCACTAGAAGCAGTATGAGATTCACGGCAAAAATATTGTAGCGAGTATAGCTTACAATCTTGACCATTCCGTCCCAGGATGACGAAGCGAATGTATCCTTTTTCAGATTCGACCAGTCCACGGAAAATACTTCTTTGGTGTGCTCTTGCCATGCACGGATCGGGTGGTTCTATACGGGCATTCCATTAATCAGTGCATATATGCGAGATATGCAAGTCTTACATTGAGCATGACGTCCCACAGCTTCAGCGAGCCGTCCCCCGATGCAGTGACGATCTGATTCTCGTGGATTTCAGACCATGCAGCGTCGTATAACCCATCTTGTGTTTCATATCTAGTTTCTGGGTTCAGATATATGAATCACATCTACGAATGAAGATTGCACGACTTACTGCTTGTCCATGTTCAGGGCCATTGCGCCTGCTGGGTTGATCCCCAGAGACGTGAGATGAAGTCGGCCATTGCCAACCAGCCCAAAGTTGGCTGACGATGCGACAGCCAAGCGCGTATTGTGGAATGGCGACCAGGCCACCGAGTAATGAGCAAAACCTGGCGTGTGGATCGTTGCGGGCGGTGGACGTGGGCCGCTCATCATCGGGTAGGATAGTGAGGAGGAAGGGTCGGGTGGTGATGGTCGCTCATAAAGAAGCCGGCGGTTGTGGCGGGGTCCGGTTTGATTTCAACCCTTTCTTGCTTCCGTCCCCAAGAGTCACATGCGGATCACACTTCCCACAATTCCCCAGGTCCTCCTCGGACCTTCCTCTGCACCACCAATATCTGTCGCAGAGGCAGTCGACCGCGTCGCCAACTTCATTCGGCCAGGAAATGTGACCCTGCTCACAGGCGCGGGCGTTAGCGTGGACTCAGGTATACGAGCCTACCGAGGAAAAGACGGCCGTTACATGAACCCGAATTACAAGTAATTGTTTCGTGGATTTCCAACCGTCCAAATAACTCATTAATGTTTCCCTATATGAAAGGCCCATATTATACCATGAACTTGTCGACGAAACGGAGAAGGGCTTCAGATTTCGGTAGGTCCAACGCGCCGAATGTCTGGATAAATGGACTATTGATCAGAATTCATTGCATCGAACAGGCAACGCTACTGGTGATTAAATTACACCGATATTAAGAACGCCCTAGGTTGACCTTCTGGTACCAATCTAGGTTGCGTTCCTACGTGGGATACCCGCCCGTCCGTGATTCCCAGCCAAATACGACTCACTTCGCTCTCGCAGCGCTGCAATATGACGGTGTCATCCCACGCCTGATCACCCAGAACGTGGACGGACTCCACCACAAAGCAATCTCCCAAGTCTGGAAATCCCCCACCCGTCATTCCAGAATTTTGGAACTCCATGGCACGTTACATGTATGTTTGTTCTGTCAAATCGGATCATGATGCACCACATCAAGCTTCTTACTCACTTCCCACCTCTTCTTCATCTAGCAAGTGAGCTGCAAGTTTGGGCATGTCGTGGACAGACAAGTTTTCCAGGACCGATTATCTGGAGCCAATCCCAAGTGGAAGGAATTCATGGATGAATCAGAAAGGACGGGCATCCGACCTAGGACCAATCCCGATGGAGATGTAAGTCATTGTTTAGAAACCATCCTCCCCTGTTTGTTCAAAACACGGTAGGTCGTTCTGGAAGGGGCTGCCTTCGAGGATTTTGTCGTCCCCGATTGTCCAACGTGTTTACTAGAAGGTCGCCGAACAAGTAATGTAAGTCCCCCTATCAGAAATCCCCCAACTTCGGACTCATTAATACTAATACACTCTCCCCTTGTCGAATAGCACAAGCCACATCTAATCTTCTTTGGCGAGTCAATACCCCAGGACGTAAAGGATCGTTCGTACGTTATTCCACACACGGAACAAGGCCATCTGACCGATTCGCAGCCATTCAGCTTCGCAGATGTTGAACGGGGCGATAGGCTTCTGATCATAGGCACGACTCTCGTAACATACTCCGCTTTTAGGTAGGTCCTAGTCTCGATGGATAAATTCTTGAGACTCATGCCTTGTGCACCGCCCACACAAGACTTGTCAAGCACGCTCTTTCCCTTCACAAGCCTGTCATGCTCGTCAATGCCGGGCCTACACGAGCCGATCAGCTTCAGGACGTCGACAAAGTGGATATCAAGACGGGCGGAATCATCAGGCAGGTTGTCTCCTCGGTGCTGTGCGTATTCAACCCTAGACCAACAGCATTACTGGGTATATACTCATCCTGACTCTCCAGGGGCAGCAGGACACATGATCCCGTTATCTCGGATATGTTGGCGAGTGGTGTCTACAACCCCCCAGCAGCAGACCCGACAGTATGACACGAAGTGAGACGTCCCTCCTTAGACCTAGTCACCTATGACACATCCAGAGTGTAGACCGGGGGTCAAACAATATTTCAAACCGTCACTTCTCTCGCTAAGTCTAACCCAATCCTACACAAGCATCTCAGTAAGGCAATGGATAAATTATTACTATTAAAGCGGCGAAGTACCGATGATGGAGTATCTTTAATAATACAATTTATAGAGTCCCAATGCGTCCAGAGTCATGATACTACAAGTGATTGCTTGGAAATATGATTATCTACTGGTATGAAAATGGATGGGTTGCGCAAGATGGTACATGATTGAAAAAGCGAAATTGCAAGTTATTCCGAAGGACAATGAAACTGATGTGATGTACGACGTTCTATCAGACAAGGACAACAAACGTAATGCGGAACGAGCGGTGATAACGATAGCAGGTGAAAATAGTGTTGGGAAGGTCTGCGTTGAGACAACGAGGCGTTTCATTTCTGGGGCTTCGGTGCGGATTGCGAGAGCAGGTTTAAAGATACGACAGCATCGCGACGGAGTTGAAGTTCGCGGGGACTCAGTGACTCTTCGCCAGGCAATCTATCGGCAAGCTCGAAAAGGGAGGTAGGCGAAGCGAAGGAAGGGGAATCGGCGCCAGCAGTCGAGAACTTGGGGGACTTGAGTACCGACCAGTCCCAGGTTTGCCAATGTTCCTGTGAACCCGAAGATGAGTCAGAAGCGGACTTTCGATGCGTCCGGTCGAGGTAATCTGGGGCTGAGCCATTGATGGGGGAGTCCCCTGAGTCAGAGGGAAGTTGCGGATCTGGGTGTGAGTTGCGGGGGATCTGGGAAGGTGGAGCTTCGTCCTTGTCTGGAGTCAGAGGCGGAGTGGTGCTACGCTGGACGGGCTTCGGGCTGGCCGGGGGGGATGAGATGGAAGGGGATGCAGCATTGTCAGTGGACGACTGCGGAGTGTTCTGACGACAAAGATAAATTCCAGAAGGCTTTTGTTAGCTATATGCGAGTGAAATGGGGGTAAACGGGTTCCTACTGTGCGCTGTGTCTTTGGCCGCTTGGCCACGATGGCGCCCGGGGGTTTCTTCAGACACCGTTCTTTGTGCGTCTTCCAATGGAAGGGGTCGTACACGCTCTTGGGCGACAACTTGATTCGGGCACCGCAACGCTTACAGTCGACGAACAAAGGCCCCACTACGCTCGCCATGGGGTCATCCCTCAGCCTCTTCTCCCTCGCCTTTTCCGCGGGGGTCAATGTGGATCTAGAGGACATCGGGGGTTGAGCGGGGGGCAGCAGCGGGATCCAGGAGCAGAACAAAGGTACCCAGTGTCTTCCCGCGACGTGATATTTCTCGAGGAGCCTCTCTGCCTGCTGGGGGATCGAAGGGGGGCACGGTGGAGGGCCATTTCGTCATCGGTGATGAGCAGCAAGGGCGTGAATGGGCACTAACCTGGTCGACATCGTGACTGACGATGAGCACGGCAAACGAGGCCTTCAAAGCAGAGTCCGCGTTCGAGAGACGGCGGGTATAGCAGAGGCGTCTGTACAACGGTGGAAGTAAATATAAAGGGGGATTGAGGGAGTGGCCACCAGGAGTAGGAACGTGACCCTGAGGCGGCGGCGGACAGCGCTGGGGGACGAGACAGACGCAAGGGGGAAACTGGCCAGCACGAGAATGGGTGGTGGACGAGCAAAAGGCGAAAGGACTTGGTCGCAGAGATGCATTAAAGCCCATCCCAATCCGCTACCTCCCGGGCATTGCCGAGGACGGCCAAGTGCTCAAACCCCGCGATCGCAATAAACGCGGTCTGCAGGGCTGCATATAAGGAACCAATGAAGCCTCAAATCTCACCGCGATCTCGAAAACTATAAGTACCTACTCCGTAAGGCTTAGTCGTCAATGATGATAAGAAAAACATATTATAACGCAACAAAATGAAAAAAGGGGGTATACAAGAGATTGACATTACGAGTCCGTAGATCCTAGACTGTCCCGGAACCCACGGATGAACGCGGTGAAGGGCAGCATCAGCCATCCAAGCGCCCCCTCCTCGGGCACGTATGACTCTGTTCGCGGGCGATTCGACGGCCGCGACGCATCGTCCTCCGCGTCCTCGCACATGCGCTCTTCACTGTCTTCTCGCGCCCGCTTGGTGCCTTGCGCCAGCGTAGTCTTGGGACTAGAGCCGGTCGCAATAAGCGTCCCATCAGTGGAGGATGACGATGGTGGAGGTCGCGTGGTAGGGAATGGAAGCTGCAATGCGTGATCGAGGGAGCCTGAACCACTATATATCCACAACAATTTTTAGAATCACATCCTTCGTCACATCAAAAAAAGGGTTACCTCTGAAGATTGCCCCCATTGTTTGCACAGTCGGAGGCCTTGTGTTTCACCCATTCCGTTAGTTCATAATCGGACTCACCGTTTAATTGAACACTCGTTGCGCACGTCGCACATTCGACGGTCTGGGGGGTGAAACTTTTCGCCAGAGGGTCGTTGACCAACTGCAGTTTCCGCTCAGCAGCGGCGACTCTTTGACTCGGTCTAAGGAGGGGGAAATAGTATAAGACAAAGGGTCCCTGGATGCCAATACCGGCGGCGACACTTACACGACGTCCGCGCACCGATTTTGATGTCCATTCCAGTTCCTCAGGGCGTACTTGGTCCCCTTAGTCAATTTGACCCATTTATGACATTTCCGACACAGGACTTCATCTTCCCTAACTTCTTCTGCACGCGGGTCGCCTTCTAATAATGCTTTACGCTCGGAGTCCGTCGTACGACCCGCTGGGGTCGCTGACTGGGTGATAGAGGGGGCGATAGTTGACGCGTCATCCGCGTCAGCTTGGTCGTCATCCTCCACAGCAGCATCATTGCGGTCACATCTACTTCTATGCTTTTCCCAGGGAAGAATGGCGTAGGTTTGCTTATTGCCTAATCGCACAACCTTATTGCATTTCGTGCATTGCGCAGAGCGATCGTCAAGTTCCCCACAGTGCGTCTGTTTGCGGAAGTAGGCAATCCGTTCGGCTTCAGACCGTCTAATTTTCGGTGCCGTATTCGAAGATTCGGCGACTGATTCAGAATCGGCTTCGGGAGATTTGCAACTGGGAGAATGAAAGGACAAAAACGCTCGCTCATTATTACGTGATAAAATAGGGATTTAGATGGGCAGAACACGTACTTGGACACGGGCGACTTCTTCGCGATCTTTGCAGATGCCGACGGTAGGTCATTGTTCAGGGATGCGCGCGGTGTGAGTTTCTGGGAGCGCGATAGTTGGTTTAGAGAGGAAATGGATTTCGTTCGGGAATGGGGGGCTTTCATGAGTTGGTCTGGAGGTGGCATGGCGGCACTTGGGGAATCTTTGGTGTGTGGCATGGTTTGTTTCGACTTGGGGGACGTTGGGGGACTTGACAGAAGCTTCGTTTAACGTCGGAATGAAGTCTAAAAAGGTCATACACACCTGGGGTGGCTCTTTGAGGTTGACTGGTCCGAGTTCGCCTGATGGGAATGCGTTAATGGGCTGGGGGATCAATGAATCATGAAAGGCAAGTACGCACCGACGACGAAGAGGAAAGAGGCTTCTCAGCAGCAGAGACAGACTTCGCGTCGAGCGAAGCAGCAGCCTTCACCACCGACTTGTCGCTATCGGAATTGGACCGCGTACTGGATAACATGACAGGTTAACACACACGAGCAACACACGGTCTAGCACTACGTACTCTGAGTCATACGCAAACGGTCTTTGTCGCTGCAAGCCACTCAGTACACGCTTCAAGCTGCCACAGAAACGAGGCCAACCTTAGACTTGCCGGCATATGTAATCTTGACCAAAGGTCTATAAAGCATCGACATGAGGCAAACTCAAAGTCAATCTTTCGGTGAACTCGTTACCTTTCGGGTGACGGGGTCATGGCGGCCGCTGTGAGGGTGATACCGAGAAAATTTGAAACGAATGTGGAGTAGAATGTTGAGTGTCGATGATGAGATGGTAGTGAAAGGAAAAACTGGCTAATAAAGCTGAATGACAAAAGCGGGACCAAATGAGATACCGATCAAAAAGACAATGCCCTTGAGGCCAAACAGAGTGGCCAAACAACGGCTTATGGTCAGAGTCTCCTAGCCCCTATATTTACAGTATGGCTAAAAACTCAGTTTTCATCGCAAAGCCGTCGACGCATAGCAGGTATTAAGTTAGTCAAAACAGAGTAAGCAAGAACAAGGGATATCTGAACAGTATGGGTAACACTAAATCATCTAAGCAACTGAGAAACACCAGCACCGTCATAGACGGGTCTGGATCGGTATCTTTTGGATCTAAATGCAGAGCATTGATGCAATGAAAGCCTACGAGGGGATGGTTGGCACATTCAGAAACGATTTCGCATAGTTCATCACGAGCGTACGTACGTTATCTACAGAGTCGTGAGTGTTCAGCCATCCGTTGGACGCTGAGAGCCAGACGGCGCACCTTGGGGTGGCATCATCGAATCGTCAGCCTGAGAATGATGTACCACAGGGTAAGCCATGTATCCCGCATGTGGATCATGGCTGTACAGCTCCATGGGCGAGCTTATCGGGGCAGGAGGATAATAGAAAGACTGCATGTTTCCCATCGGAGGATAGTATGACATTTGCTGGGGAACCATCTGTGGATGATTGAACGGATTCGGCTGCTGTGCGTCGATGGGTGAGATGGACGGCGAAGCATCGGAGACAAATTGTGACGTGTCTGTTGTTTCATCTGAATCACGAACCCAGTCAGTGGCGAGGAGAGATGCGAGGGATAACAGAAATACCTACCTCCAGTATCGGAAACCGAGATGTCCTGAGTTCTTCGATGGGTACATACTTCACCCTTTCCATTTCGGAGACAATCTCTGCAAGGGCGATCTACGCATTCATAGCCTTTCCGAGCACATGACCCGCATGGGCTATGAGTAAGACAAGGATGAGCGAAAGCCCCCGAGGAAGGAACGTGGATTCATACCGGCTTCCATCACATCGTATTTTGTCACGTCTATTTCAAGTGTATGTGAGCGATGATGCAGCGAACAGGGTAGGTAGCCGCGATTACCGACAACTCATGCAGGCCTGCGGGGCTCTCGTTGAGAAAACATTTCTGCAAGGCGTAGACACAGAGATGACATACCGCTTTGACACGCGTTCCATGACCTCGACCTTTGCGGGGAACACTGATGCATTCCCTCCCTATTTCCACGCACTGCGCGCAAGGCCGAGCATCTTCACAACGCTTATTATCTTGTCTACAGCCTTCGCACCGCAGCTTGACTAGCTTCGGGCCTCGGGCAACATGCACACATTCTTCGGAGCGTGCAACACATCGAGAGCAAGGTCGCTGATCGTCGCACTAAATGATGGCAAACCCGAAAGGCGGAATGTGAATCTAGGCATAATTGGAAGCTCATACCAGGAAGTAACAAATACCTTCTTATTGTCTCGGCGGCAGTTCTGACAGGCAAGTTTTGCTCGATCGCTTCCTCCAGGTCTTTGGGAAGGTACAGGACGGCTCGAACTCGAAGAAGCCGTTTCTTGACCGGCGGGAGCTATAAGGAACTCTTCGACGCATTCTAGTTGTAAATGCATGCATCTTCGACAGGGCTTGCCGTCTTCGCATCGAACGCGAGCTCGACGGCAGTTTTCACAACCGTCGATGCACTGTTCTGAAGAGTACCCTCTCTTCGAACAGTTACCGCAAGGTCTGGGGAAGTGAAAAATGGATCGTCACTCGAAAAAATGATCGAAGGGCTTGAACCTCTTACCTAGCGCCGTCGCATCGAATTTTGTCTCGTCTGTTGTCGGGGTCCCTCAGCCACATTGCCTTCAACAATCGCAGAGACTGTGCGCTCACCGACAACCAGCACAAGCCTTCGGACGAGTCGTCAGCGAAGGTGGAAATTGGGAAGGAAAAAAGTGAAAAAATACCTTTGGGGTTCGTCGAGGCCACGGTGCAGAATTGATGTCGGAATTCGGGTCTCCCGTCTGGGAATTCATCTCTGCCACTGGATCCCAAGTTGGTCGGAGTTCATGGTACTGAGCCTCCTGCTGCAAGTTCGGGTCATACGATGTCGTCCAATGCTGCATCCAGGAATTATCTCGACGAGGTGAGTGTCGATGTCTTCTAGTATCTTTTGTATGACACTGACACTTCCACGACTGCCTTTATATATGTTTCGATCTTCTAAGAAGGGAATTTCCCCGTTGATCTCAGATGGTCTCTTCAAGAAGAAAAAAAAACATTCGGTGTTGCAGGAGTAAAAGGGCGTGTTGCCTAGTTATTAGTATCGCCAACATCTCTCCGGCTGGATGCAAGGTGCGACGTCCCTCTTCGCGGAGAAGACGCATTATTTCACTTTCCTGAGCCACTTCTCACCTCGAGATGCATCTTGCAACAGTGATACGTTTGTTTTGGAAGCGCTCTCGGTCCTCTTGCCTCCAAGGATACTCCGATTGGTGACACCACCTTAAAATTTGACTGGGCGCACCTTGATTCGCGAACCATACCCATCGATTAATTCGCACTGTTTCCTCTCGAGGAGGTAACGATTGCGTTGGGGCTGCTGGAGAATCCTCGGACCACAAACCTCATATTCCACTTGGCTATCATAAGTGAAGTAAGTCGAGGTTACATGTCATCAGGGTCGACTCAACAACAGAGCTCATCGCCCCACCAAGAGCATACGTACTGTTGCCACCCCCCGAGCTCGTGTGGTGGTGAAACAAGAGGCACATAGGCACATCAACAGCTTGTCCTTTAGAAGAAGTGGGTGCGTTGGCCGTGAAGCCCCCGTCGATGGCTAGAAAATGGAAGCGGTTTACTGGTTTTTCGGACGACCTACGTATGTTCATGGCGCTAATCTCCGTTTTGTGCCTTGTAGTACATTGATCTTCACCCCGTTTTAGGCGCACGCCCTCCACCATATGCACCTTGCGCTGGTTCCCGAGGCATCTGTCTTCGAGTTTCCCCGAGAGTTATTTGAGCGGACGACCATCCTTCCTACTCCCACATTCACTCAGTACCACTCAGTAACTCCTTCGGTCCCCTGTCGGACCGCTTGAGCAAGCACGTCAAGGTTGGCCTTCTCACCCGACATCTAGCATACGATCATCGTATACTATGCCGAAGCTCGCTTCTACTTGACGATCAATGCATTTCTTCCATTCACTTCTATGCACCTGTTCGCTTCTCCAATGATCTCTGGCTTCGACCCCATACCATCTTCCCAGCCTCACGCCTTGTCAGCCAGACACTCTGATGCACATAGCACCTCTCTTGGACCGCGTCAGCCCCGCTATATCCGTATCAATCCTCCCAAGCCAATACATGCCTAGAACACTGGTACTGCGGCGATTTTATTGGGCGATTTATGGGTCACTTCTGATTCGAGGTCTGAAAGTTGTGACATCAAAGTTCAGACAGTGATATACTAGTCCCATTTACGCCCTGGACACGTCAGCATGAACCTACCATTACTAAGGTACGAGTTGCGCCGACATCTGCCCTGAAGTCTTCCTGGGGAACAACACTCGGAGGCAACCGCTACTAAAGCCTCTTTTGTGACCCAATCCAGTTCTCCTGCGGCATAATCAACACAGCTTGACCTTTTCTGCCCACGCCGTCAACCAACAATATGCGGTTTCGACGGGTATGTGGAACAGTTACACCGTGATATATGTTGTTGACATTCACGAATCTACCCCAAGCTTGCGGGTCGCATACTCTTGTTTAAAATATTGCTCACAGGTCAGGGTCTAAGACATGACGCTCTCACCCTGGTATCCGTCTTAGTTATAGCCAAAGGCCTTGATACCAATCTGATGTTGAGTACTCCCTCGCAGCGTTACAAACGCTCGGGTGGCTTCGTTAGCTATGCGCCACGATGAAGAAGCATAACGTGAGCACACTGCCCCCTTCACGCTGGAGAACCTTCGCGCTTAATCGTGATAGCTGGGTCATTGCCGTAAGGTGGGTGAATCATTTGACTTCTTTCTTACACGAAGGACCATCATGGACGGCCCGGCGATGCCATCGGTCGGTAGAGCATTCTGTACGCAGTAAATGGATGGGCGTAACAAGCTTTGGGGTGAAGAAGCGTTCCTTAGAGCGTCATGCTTTGTCGTATTTTACCACATGCTGTCACCCCCCCATCCCCGAATCAGATGGGCACGCTTGTAAATACTACGGAGTAGCCTCGCTCTTCGCATGCATGTTCGTGTGTAAATATGTGTCTTCTTCGAATCGTTCGCGCCAAGGACGAGGCTTACTCCAAGGCATGGGTAATGCAAATAAGAATGCCTAGGAAGGTCGCGGTCACCTGGAGGCCACCGTCCGGACAAATGTAGATGAAGGTCAGACAGGTGAGCTTGTGCGTAATTATTTTGCCGATCATGCAGCCACCCAATGTTCGACGTTCATATTCAGTTCAATATATCAGAAAAACAGACATTCGGCAGTCACACAGAAGTCAACATTAAAAGTGTATTTGAACTCAATTCCATGCTTCAAACTACAGCACCAGATGCAGACCGGAGCTCGGATCGTGTCCCCCAGAATTACCAAACCTTCTCAACAGCCTTTCATCTTCAGAGCCATATAATCGCCTGAACACGTTATCCGTGAACCCACCCACGGTAGCGCCGCCGTGATGCCAGCCATGGACCATATTGAAATCTAGACACTGATTGAGAAGATTTAGTAGTCGGCGAGGAGCGTCCTGTATCAGATTAAACCGACAAGTCATCGCCCCTGGAAACCCGACTTGGAAACTCCGGACGAGTCGATGTTGGAAGTAAATAAGGAATCGCGTGGCAACGTTCGGCGCACGTGCGCATCCCCAAGTTCAATGCTCCAGGACCACGAAGGCTACCTCCCATTGCCTCTGGTGCAGTTAAAAGGGGATCATGGCGGACCTAGAGCTGCAGTGATGCCTCACGAAGTCAGGCAAACTTAGGAGGCTCTTCCTGGGGCCCCCAGCCCCTGAGAGATGTCAGATCGTCTGAGTCATCAGGCCCCTCGTGGTTCCTTCTTTGTTACCGCTCAGAAATGAGTGTCAGTATCAAGTCAGTATTCAACGATATGTCGCGTCAAATGGACTCCCTACAGCATTGGTCCATGTGTCTTCATCAAAAGCTTCTACTGCGGGATGCACAGGGTTGCCTGGATACTCACAAAGCTCGCAGGTAGGCTGGCGGAGAACCCGCGGTTCATCCGGTACAACACTGCTATATAACGAGCGACTGGCCATCCTGTCATCGTAAAAAATTATGGACTCCCCTAGACGCCTCATATTCTTCCTTCTCGTGCTGGCTCTCGCCTCTCCCGCCCTTGCTGAGAAAATTTGCCCCGACCCGTACGAAGACCCAAGTACCGACTATTGCAACCCCCTTCGGTACATACCATCCAATGCCTTGACGGGTATTGCCTTCAGTGAGCATCTCCTATTTTTGGATGCATATCTATGACCTGAACATTGGCCCGTGTATAGCGGTCTTCCTCCTGGTTGCATTTGCTCAGACATGGTTGACATGGAAAGTGGGGGCCAAGTATATGATGGCCATGGTTATTGGATGTTATAGTAAGTACTCTTCACGTTCTGGCTTTGACTTCGTTACCACTATGCTAACCCGATCATGAAGCTTTCACTCTCGGTTTCGGCATTCGTTTTGGGTCACCATCAAACCCCCAGAGCCTTGGCACTTACATCGGGCAACACACCCTTATCGTCCTTTCTGTGAGTATCGTCCCTGCATACTGCATTCCCGTCATTCGAGCGAGCGGCTTATATATTCACCCACCTAGCCATGCGCCTTCATTGCAGCAACCTACGTCCTTCTGGGTAGGCTAGCGCTTTACATCGACCGGAACAAGCACCTTCCCATCCGACCAACTATTATTTCCACTCTTTTTGTGACGTCCGATGTTTTTACTTTCCTGATTCAAGCTTCCGGCGGAGGGCTGAGCGCCTCTGCCGGTCAGGACGTCGAGCGGGCAGAGATGGGTGCAAATGCATGTGCTCCTCCTCGTTCGCAACATCCAATCTAACTTTTGACCGTCATAGATATTTTTTGGCGGCTTGATCGTTCAACTGATATCATTCGCAATCTTCATGGTTCTGCTCTACACATACCTCTATCGCATCTACAAACACGAACAGGCCATTTGGAACATCCATTCGCACCGCGTGTGGTACCGTGACTGGCGTTCCCTGGCGGCGGCTCAATGCGTCAGTTCCATTGGGATTTTGGTGAGTCAGATCTTTTAAAATTTCTAGCACTCTCTAACTTTAACTTTGACCGTAGGTACGTTCTGTCTACCGAACGGTGGAGCTCTCAGAAGGATATGCAGGCCCCCTTACAACCTCGGAGCCACTCTTCTACCTCCTGGACACTTTGCCGTTGTTTATTGCCATCTCTATTTTCGTACCCTTCTGGCCTGGCAGGTTCATCTCTTCGGTCCCCATCTCCGAAGAGTCATATTCTCTGAGGATGGACTCGAGGAGGTCCGACACAGTGGTCGAGACTACGGCCATGGCAAACTTCAAAGACAATTCATCACGTAGCTTTGCTTAGATACTCTGAGACTCTAGTCTCTCGCGTAGTTCGGTTCGACTGTGCTCTCTTGCTTTGGACTTCAATTTCTATAGATTACGTTTCGAATAGGAGGTCTCTCCTGTTATGACAAGGAGCTTAGGGGATTAATATCATCGTCTTCGCATGCGAAGTCTATAATCAATAACGCGCAAAGAAAGGCTAAAAATACAGTTGGTTGAATGAGTGACTATGTAGAAATCCCTATTTAATGCCCAATGATGAAAACGAGTGTGGATGGTGCTAAGTTATGATAAATACAATATGAAATGAGGAGAAAGAGACGAGTCAAGCGATAGCGTTAGTTCTATGACGATTCGTAGGCTGCGATGTAGTTGATCTTCCACTTCGCGACTGAGTTATAAGTGAGTTGGTGCCTCGTTTCGAAGGAAGAAAGAGAAACGTACAAATGAAGTTATTAGGATCAGCCACGGCTTCGGCACAAGTACCTGGGCAGCCTGAGTTGGGGTAAGTTGGGTTTCCGAGATCTCCGCAGAGTGTCGTATCAATGACAAGTTGATGGTCGTGGAAATGCTTGTTGATATCACAGGTTTCACTGGCGAAGAAGGCAGAAGGTGTAGGCCATGTACTCGGGTTCGGCTTCTTGTCCTTGATATCTTGAGGGATCTCGTTTCTAGGGAAGTGCCAGATCCTGATACCATCTGAGGCAACTTGATGAGCGAACACGCCTCCGCCGATGCGGTTGAAACCTTCTCCATATGAACGGGCGTCGGTATCACGCATCCCGCATCCAGCGTTGTTGTCGCCACTCGAAGCGCATTCGGTGTTAACAATTGACGCCTCGAAGAATGAGTTACCAGGGTTATTGGTGGAAAGGGAGCAGCCGGGAGAGGTATGGAGGGTGTAATGATTCGTGGGTGAATTATGGACGCCCTCTAACACGTCAATTTCGCCACCGGAGGGCCAGTTCGGTCCGACCGTCCTATAAAGGTACACGGTTAGTCTAAGAGTACACTGGCGTGTTAAAAGAGGCGTGCTTACCACCAAGCTGGCCAGACACTGCAGCCGTGAGGCATGGCAAAGAAATCAGCGATGAAAAGACCTTGGTTGTAAGTCTTCAAGGTGTGGATGCGAACACTATCGAGGACTTGAGCATCAAGTCAACCATTCAAAATAAATGGCACGTACGAGTCCCGACTTTTGCCAACAGGTAGACGAGTCTTGTCATCAACGGCTAGCACGGTTGTACCATCTTCCTGGACGAAAGCGAGGCGCTTGGCCTTTGCATCTTCGAGGTTTTGGAAAACAACACTCCCGTGAGTAGGGTCAGGGAAGTCGAAGAACTCCCATTTCTGGGGACTATGTGCAGGAGTGACTTATTAAACTTGTTCAAGGTATAAGCAATATGAAATCCAAACATACTTAAGGAAATCTTCGCCCTTGTACATGTCTACAAGCTTGAAAGGTGAGCCCTTGCCCTGCTGACGCGCTGCGAGATGCCCGGATGAGTTACGGGTCGCGAGGTGCGCATGCCTGCTGCGACGGTACAATCGTGGAGAAGAGGAAAAACTGCCGTGACCAGCGAGGGCAGCGAGGGGGAGTGCGAGGGTGAGGAGTGCCACGACGAACATGGTGTCGGAGAGGAAGAAGGGGGGAGGGGGAGGGGAGGAGAAGGAGAGTTAGTCGCAACCAGGCGAATTAGCAAGTGGGCTAGTGACGGATAGCTGCTTTCTAGTGCCCCTTATATAAGATTCCGCATGTCGACCACCGTCAGTTCAAAGTCCCATTGTCACCCCTAATCGAGTAGCTATGTGGCTGTGGTAGCCCCTTTTGGGCCGGGCTCCGTTGCTTTGAAACGCTTGGCGATCTCTCAACTCGGTCAAAGCGTCGATTGTCCACCACGAAAAATGCCCATTCCTCGTCCAATCTTTGAACAAATCAGACAATTGATTCCGCCACTGAACGGAAAATTGCACAAAGGACAATCTGGTAAAAGAGCTTGGATCCATTGTGGCCCGGAGATTTCTGAACAATATTGAAACAGGTCGAGTGGGTGTCTTGGGCGGCGCATTAGAGTGAGCATGGACGTCCACATGTACACAAGCTCCTACACGATTCATCCACGCCGCTTAGCTATACGGGGGCTCCATTCTTCGCCGCCATATCTGCTCTTCGTTTCGTGCGTCCAATGAAACCTATGTTCAAAACCCAAGACGCGACCCGGGTAACGCGTACAGGGCGCTGATTTATCTCATGTTATCTGCTCGCCCACGGCAGCAGGCGCAATCAAGTCATACTCGCCGGATCTGATTGTCCACCCGATCTTGAGAGAGGACTCGTAAGAGTTCAAACATTCCTTCCTCGATGTGTATTCATGACGTCACAGGACGCCAGAAAAGGTCGGCTCGGAATTGGACTCGCTGCTCTCGCGTCTCCATGTCCTTGTCATCGGTCCTGGACTTGGTCGTGAAACGTACATGCAAGCCTACGCGAAACACGCCCTTGGTCTCGCTAAAGAAAAGGGCATGTTCGTCGTACTCGACGCGGATGCTCTCTTTATGGTAGGAAACGATGTATCCCTTGTGCGAGGCTATCGTCGAGCTGTCGTCACACCCAACGTCGTCGAATTCAAACGACTCAGTGAACAAGTTGGCATTGACCCTCAAACACCTCCAGGAGACAGAGCAGCGTTGCTCTCCAAGCAACTTGGAGGCGTTGCCGTCCTTCAGAAGGGTGCCTCAGATATCATCGCAGTGGATACGACGGGGGATTCAGCCAGCTTGGAGCAAAGTAAAATAGAAGGCAGTGATTCTGAGAAAGAAGACGCAAGGGTAGTCATCGAAGTTGATAACGAGGGCGGAATGAAGCGGTGTGGTGGTCAAGGGGATATTTTGAGTGGATGTGTAGGCACCTTCCTTGCTTGGGGGAAGTGCTACGAAACGGGCGCGTATGGGTAAGTCAGGACATCCTCATCCACCGATATCACCTATCACTGATAACCGAACTCAATGAAGGGACCAAACTATACCCGCTTCTCGATTCCCGTTGCTGGCCGCAATCGGTGGAAGCATGGTGACCAGAACCGCTAGTCGCCGAGCTTACTTGAAGGAGGGCCGAGGTGTCGTAACTCAAGACATGCTATCAGAGATAGGAAAGAGCTTCGCTGAAGTCTTCGGCGATGAAGCACAAGGTCAAGATAAAAATCGACTTTAGATGGTAAATTTGTCCGAGATGGCGGCAACTTGTTATGCCGTGGTATCAATCCGTTCTATTCTAGAGATGTTCAGGTTATGGCCAGGATGATACCGAAGATGTATGAATGTTTCAGAAGACAAGTCCATTCGAGGGTCTAGATATTCTCCGGTGACATTATTGAATTACAATTAATGATTTACGTTGTGGTCTTCCTTTCTTACGACACAATTTACTAGGGAAAACAGTGCTTCAGTGACTCGTTACTGAATAGAGAGATCGATTTACTAACCGTGATGACGGTTGGCTTGTCGCGACCAGTAAATTCTTTCAGCTTGCTAAGCTTCAAGGCAACTTCGATGAGGCCTTTGAGGCCTTCTGCGGCATCCTTCTTCAAAGCAGCGACACCGGCATCGGCTGCAACGTATCGTTCGACGTACATACGTACGGTGGCCCCTTGGCTTCCAGTCCCACTCAACCTGAAGACGACCCGTGAACCATCGGCGAATGTGATCACCTGTCCCTGATTGGAAGAAACGGAGTGGTCGATAGGATCCTTGTATTCGAAGTCGTAAATACCAGAGACGGTGAACTTCTCAGAAGTCGATGCAGAAGTGTGCGTGGTCTCGTTCAAGGAGCCGGAGTTGAGAGCCTCGTTGATATGGGCGACCATAGCTTGTGCACCCTCAGATGAGACTTCTTCATAGTCGTAACGGCTGAAGAAGGATCGACCGTAGGTTTCGTAGTGCTTGAACAGGATATCGTTGATTCCAATGAGCTTGTTGGGTGAATCCTTGTTCGCCGCCGCGATGATGTTTAACCAAGCTAAAATCGCGGCATGTCAGAAAGAAAACGGCAAATCGATGTGGCCAGCAGATATGACTCACCCACGACAGCCCAAAGTCCGTCTTTTTCACGAATATGATCAGATCCCGTTCCGAAGGACTCCTCACCACAGATGGAGAGTCTCCCGGCATCCATCAAATTACCGAAGAACTTCCAGCCTGTAGGAACCTCAAAGTATTCAACGCCCTTCTTCTTGGCGACCAAATCGATTGCCTTGCTGGTAGGCATACTCCTTGCCAGACCCTTAATTCCGTTCTTGAAGTACGGGATAACATCGGCCCAATCGGCAATGATAGCCACGGAATCGGAGGGAGTGACGAATGCGCTTTTCCCGTAGATCATGTTGCGATCTCCGTCACCATCGCTGGCTGCGCCAAAATGGATGTTTCCGGCCTCGACCGCCTCGACAAGGGTATGCGCGTAGGTAAGGTTGGGGTCAGGGTGACCTCCACCGAAATCGGGAAGAGGAATACAGTTCTGGATGGATGATTCCGGTAGACCCAAAGTCTCGACGAAGATGGCGCGGGCGTATGGGCCCGTTACACCGTTTAACCCGTCAAAGAGGACTTTGTACTCATCCGCATGGGATGAAAGGAAGGATTTGATGAGATCGAAGTCAAATATCTCCTTGAGTAGGATCACGTAGTCGGCAACTGAGTCGATAATAGAAACGTCTGCAGGGCCGTACTTGAACTCGCCAATTTTTGAGAGGTCGACCTAGACAACGGTGTTAGAAAGGTGTATCTGTTAGCGGAATGATCCTATAGGGCGTACCTCTGGAGCCTCGATAACTTTGTATGAAGTGATTTCCTTGGTCTTTGCGTAGATCTTATTCGTGACATTCTCCGGGGCAGGTCCACCATTGGATACGTTGTACTTGATACCGAAATCGTTATCAGGACCTCCTGGGTTGTGACTGGCTGTCAACAGGATACCACCATAGGCTTTGTACTTTCGGATGATGTTCGATGCGGCGGGGGTGGATAGGATGCCGTCCTTGCCAACAATGAACTTGGCGACTCCGTTTGCTGAACCAATCTTCAGGATGGCTTGAACAGCCTCTGGAGAGAAGTAGCGCCCATCACCACCGATCACCAAGGTTGATCCCTTCGCGTCGATGGAATCAAAGATGGCTTGGATGAAGTTCTCCGTATAGTGCTAACCCGGGTGATGGATACTAGATCAACGTGGATGTGGGAGATTATCTTACCTCTTGCTGGAAGACCTTGACTCTACGAAAAAGGGCTCTTGTAAGTGAATCTGGACGCGAACTTTGTGGAATAGATAAAGTCACCTTTTCCTAAGCCCCGACGTGCCAGGCTTCTGACCATCGAAAGGCTTTGTCGGGATCTCCTTGGCAGGGAACGACATGGTGGTTGTTGAAGAAGGCGGTGGTCGTAGTCGTTGAGGAAAGGGAGTCGGGGTCCAACGTTCGATGATGTCAGGTTATTTATGTGGCCTGTCTCCAATCTAGGCACCTGCACTCAGTGATTCCATTGCACTGATATGTACATAATCTACTTTTCCGGACGCTTCGAGGCCAATACCGATTTAGAAGTTGAAGGGTTTATCGATTCTCTGATTATATCTTGTTCGTGGCTGTATGACCAGTAAGAATCGATCATTCAACAAGTTCGTTGGTGGCGTCAGCGATCGAGGCGCTTATTGGCAACGTCCCTCTTGACCACGACCACGACGCTTATTGCTTTACTCAAAGGATGTCACGACCACCTGAAAGTTGCTTCAAATAGGCTTTTTTTAAGTTCCAACATCATTAATTCGCACCTTCATGTGGCTTCCTGAGTCTTCGTGTCGCGGACACGCACTCATCAACCATTTTGGGGTGCTAGACTTAATAGTGGTTGAAATCGGCCAACGTGACGTCGATTTGGCCTCAATAAATTGTAGACTGGGCGCGAGAGCATGTTAAGATGTCTACACTTATGCGCGGAGCTTGGAATCGGGAAAGGTTGGCTGATGTCGCCCCCATCATGGTACGTCTATCCGTCTACTTGCATCGTCCGTAAGAGCTTGATGATTTTTTTTTTCAAAACATTGTTGTAGGTACTCTGTGCCCTCAACCAATGTGCACCGTCTATTAGTTTCTCCAACAGAATATCCAATGATCCATCGCTCGTACTAATGAGTGCGCGGCATCGAGTATAACCTTCGACATCTGACGTCCATTGATGGTGACTGTGCTCATCCATTTTGATAGGCGACTGTCAATTTTCACCTGCACGGCTCCACGAGCTGACTAAACCTAACCTCGACCGGCCACACCTTTTTTGCTCTGACCGTGGACTACCAACAAAGGAACAAGCGCGTACGGCAATCGCTAATGGCGACGCGTAGATGATCGTCGATCGCCGGCACAGCCTTGCTGATCAACCTAAACTTGCTTACTCTTTGTCACTTTTTGACGATTAGTACGGGTGACCGACCTTCTGAATTGCCTGCAGTTCTGTGATGAGGAACGAGGTAAGTACTCTACTTGATCTCCAAGACAATCAGTTTAAATAGCTACTTCAGAACCGAGGTCGTGAATGGCTGAGGGTTTAACGTTAAGCGACCAGGGACATATACACGAACCATGCTTTTTGTTATTGCAGGGCGAAATTGCGGTCTCGCTTCTCCGATGAAGGTAGCCGGGTCTCCAATGACACAGCCATGCTCAATAGCAACATAAAAACGCCCTAAAATTGGCCGAAAACGTGTAATTCGTCGAAGGCAGCTGCGCGTCGTGATACCCTGGTAATACCAAGCCATTGCATCGGGCAAAATTAACCGCCTGACAGAGGGGGGCCCTAGGAGTTCTGGCATTTCTGACATTCTCGATTCGACAAGTGGGATTCACGAGGGGATATAAAAAGAAAGCGTTGACGAATCTGCACCACCCCAGACTTTCTCACCTCCCTCTCTGCTTTACAAATGTGAGTTGCAACACTGCAAAATCCCCCCCAGCATTGAAAGTTGACCGTTGTTTCTGTAAAAGATCATAATGAAATTTTCCGCACTCTTTTCCACGCTGTCTCTCCTCGCGGTTTACGTTGAAGCTCAAGCACTCTCTTCAGTCACTCAACCTGTCGGTGGGACTTCATCCGTATCTCCTACCTTGTCTGGTTCTTCACAGTCGTCGTCAGTCCTTTCCATTCAAAACCGTTATTGACGCCTCTAACGTTGTTATCCAACAGCATCACTGTAAGAGGCACCATCACCCCTTCGTTCGCTGTCACCGTCGCCGCCTCTCCTTCCGGCGTCGTTACCGTCAAGGCTGATCCTTCCAGCATCGTCACCGTTGGGTTTGTTCCCTCCAGCGTCGTCACTATCGAAGTTCAGCCTTCTAGCGTAGTCACTGTCGCGGTCGACCCTACCAGTTCCGTCACCGTCGAGGTTGATCCTTCCAGTATCGTCACCACCTCGACCTCAGCAAGCGCCGACGCCTTGGCTGCCAGTGCCGGTACCGGTACATCGTATCTGAACAACGCTGCAGTCGTGCAAGGCAATGGGATCATGGTCGGTGCGGTTGGTGTTGTTCTTGGGATGATGCTCTGAGATATCCGGACGAGCACATCCATTATCGCTTCCACTCGGACTTTGTTAAACCTTTTTACCACCTCCCATGTTTCCGCCTTCATTCGCAAGACTTATTCTAGGAGGATCATCGTGTCTAGAACTACGTGGAGTAGATACAGTCATCAAGAGTTTTGATTTTGTTCGTTATGCTAGAAACTTTGTAAGGCTACACCATACTCCGAGCGTAACGCTGCATCCTCAGAGGCTCATGCCTCCTCCGACATGTGTATGACCTATGCATCCCATGTTACAGTTCGTCGACTACAAACGCCTCGTCCCCAAGTTGTTTAAAATAGTTGTTATCCACTGAGATTACAAAGCACATTTTACAGTGGGGAAGCAGTGGGGTATGCAAAAAGGAATGCATGTGAGTGAGCGTCCAGATTATCGAGGGTTCCTTGAGAAAAGGCATATTGGAGGATCCAGAATGTGCTGCAAAAAGGTACGCACCTCCTCACCTGAGGCAGCCTGAGGCCTGAGGCCTGAGCGCTGAGCACCTGTGCTTCTTTGTAGGAGAAGCATCGGCCCTGAAGGTGAGAAGAATACTGAAGCGCCTAATGTCAGGGAAGGCGCTTACCGTGCGAAGAAGATGAGAAATTGGTAATGTGTCAGAGGACTGATGGAACGTCTTGGCTTTCGGCGAGCGCTGCCCTTCCATTTTCTTTTTCTGCCCTCCCACCATCTATGCCTGCCCGTGCGGGCCCTTCCAGTCACGAAGGATACTCTTCGTCGCAGTCCGAGGCCCATCTGGTGAACGAGTCCTTCAACGATGAATCAGATTCAAGCGGTGTAGAGTACGGGAGATACAGACCTCGAACCTCGGACGCGAGCAATCCTACGTACAGTGAGCACCATAGCTATTACGACCAGCAAAGTGGCTACGAGATGTACCGTTAGTCATGGCTGAACGTGTCCCTTCGCTCTGTGTGCCCTTTTCTGACACACAAACCCCCGCTAGCCCCCCAAGACACCGACTCTGATAGCCACGTCTATGGCCAACGCTACACCCCCTCTGCAGAATCTCTGGCCCAACCACATCGTACGTATTAGGTTGGCTCGAGGGCTTATGAAGGTTAGCTCACATATCACCTGCTCTAGACACATCACCCAGCGCAGACGACTATCCTGCATGGAGTACGGACCGTCAAGCACCAATGTCGAAGGAGGAAATAGAGGATGTTTTCATTGATCTCATGCAAAAGTTTGGCTTCCAGCAGGACTCAATGCGCAACATGGTGCGTGTGCTAATAATAGCGTCGCGTTGCCAACACTAACCAGTCACAAGTTTGATTTCCTCATGCAACTGCTTGATAGTCGAGCGTCTCGAACATCACCAAATCAAGCTTTGCTCACAGTTCACGCTGACTATATCGGCGGCCAGCAAGCAAACTATCGCAAATGGTATTTTGCGGCCCAGCTGGACCTTGATGATGCGGTTGGACGGTCACAGAACCCCGGTTTGAACCGTCTTCGGTCGAAGCGGGGGAAGACCGGCCCTGCGGGCAACAACCCCAAGGCGAAATCCCTTCAGTCGGCCATGGAACGATGGCGTCTAGCCATGGCAAACATGAGCCAGTACGATCGCCTACGCCAAGTCGCACTTTATTTGCTGTGCTGGGGCGAGGCTGCCCAAGTCCGCTTCATGCCTGAATGTCTTTGCTTCCTTTTTAAATGCGCGGACGACTATTACCGATCGCCTGAATGTCAAAACAGGATGGACCCTCTGCCCGAAGGTTACTACTTACGTGCGGTGATAAAACCGCTTTACCGCTTTATTCGAGACCAAGGATACAAGGTTGTTGATGGGAAGTTCGTGAGGACGGAAAAAGACCATCAAGACATCATTGGATACGATGATATCAATCAGTTATTCTGGTATCCAGAAGGTATCGCGAAAATTGTTTTGAACGACAAGGTGACTTTTGCCACCCCAGTTTAATTGAACCATTCTAATAGTCTTCCCATTCAGACTCGCCTCGTTGACCTCTCACCTCCCCAACGATTCCTAAGGCTAGAACGAGTCGACTGGAATCGCGTTTTCTTCAAGACCTACTTCGAGAAGAGATCTTTCGGTCACATTATCGTCAACTTCAATCGCATATGGGTCATCCATGTCAGTGTATTCTTCTTCTACACTGCCTGGAATTCTCAGGCCGTATACGCAATTGACGGCGAAAATTCACTTGCGATGAGACTGAGTGCAACAGCGCTCGGTGGTGCTGTCGCCTCCTTAATCATGATCCTGGCTACCCTTCTCGAATTCTCCTACGTTCAAACAACTTGGAATAACACTGCACACCTCACCCGTCGGCTCCTCTTTCTTTTGGTTGTCTTGGCTATCACTTGCGGTCCCACTTTCTACATTGCCATTGTGGAATCCAATGGCACTGGAGGCAACGTTCCCCTGATAATAGCCATCGTTCAATTTGCCATATCCATCGTTGTGACTGTCCTCTTTGCGATCTGGCCCTCAGGACGGATGTTCGGCGACCGAGTATCTGGCAAGTCGCGAAAATACCTCGCGAGCCAGACTTTCACCGCCAGCTATCCATCACTTCCATTCTCCAGCCGTGTGGCTTCCATTTGCCTCTGGCTCCTCGTCTTTGCTTGCAAGTTTGTCGAGTCATACTTCTTCCTTGCATTGCCGTTCCGCGAGCCTATCCAGACTATGGTGCCGATGATTATCAGGGATTGCAGCGATCGTATCTTCGGGGATGCACTCTGCCGGAACCACGCCAAATTCACCCTTGCCGTCATGTATGTCATGGACTTGGTACTTTTCTTCCCTGACACCTTCCTGTGGTATACCGTATGGAATGTCGTGTTCTCTGTCGGACGGTCGTTCTCGATTGGCGTCTCCATATGGACTCCTTGGCAAGATATTTTCACTCGCATGCCGCGGAGGATATACTCCAAGCTCATTGCTAGCGCGGACATGGATAGCAAGTACCGACCCAAGGTGATACTCTTGGAATTGTTTCCGAGATTTCTTTGTTAAAGTTATGTTCTCCAGGTACTTGTTTCGCAGCTATGGAATGCCATCATCATCTCGATGTATCGCGAGCATCTGCTGTCAATCGAACACGTTCAGAAGCTCCTATACCATCAAGTTGATGGAGACAATGGTCGTCGAAGTCTTCGCGCCCCTCCGTTCTTCATGTCGCAAAGCTCGACCAGTGACTTCTTCCCCCGTAACGGCGAGGCTGAGCGACGGATATCGTTCTTTGCTCATTCCCTAAGTCTCGACATTCCGGCCTCACTGCCTATCGAAGCCATGCCGACGTTCACGGTGCTCACCCCCCATTACAGTGAGAAGGTATGGCTAAGTGCTGTCTTCCTGCCCTTCGTTTTATGACATTGTTATCTAGATTCTTCTGTCTCTTCGTGAGATTATCCGTGAAGAGGACCAGAACACTCGCGTCACTCTGTTGGAATACCTCAAACAGCTTCATTCTGTCGAATGGGATAACTTTGTCAAGGATACCAAGATTCTCGCCCATGAGACGGCCCTGTTCAACGGCTTAGACCCATTCGAAGGCGAGGAGAAAGGTCAATCTCGAGTGGATGACTTACCTTTCTACTGTATTGGTTTCAAGAGCGCTTCGCCGGAGTTCACCCTTCGCACGCGTATCTGGGCATCGCTACGAGCTCAAACACTCTACCGTACCGTATCAGGAATGATGAACTACTCGAAGGCAATCAAGCTGCTGCATCGTGTTGAGAACCCGGAGGCTATAGCTCGTTATGGAGGCAACGCAGATCGACTGGAATACGAGCTCGAAAGGTTGGCCAGGCGCAAATTCCGATTCGTCGTGTCTATGCAACGTTACTCCAAGTTCAACAAGGAGGAGCAGGAGAATGCTGAGTTCTTGTTGCGTGCGTATCCGGACTTGCAAATTGCTTACTTGGAGGAGGCTCCAGGGAAAGAGGGCGGTGACGCCAGGATTTTCTCGTCTCTCATCGACGGACACAGCGAATTCATCCCGGAAACTGGTCGTCGCCGACCGAAATTCCGCATCGAGCTGCCTGGCAATCCAATCCTTGGTGACGGAAAATCGGACAATCAGAACCACGCGATCATCTTCTATCGCGGAGAGTACCTTCAGCTCATCGACGCCAACCAGGATAATTACCTTGAAGAATGTCTCAAGATTAGGAACATCCTCGCCGAGTTCGAAGAGTACTCCGTGTCTACACAAAGTCCATATGCTCAGTGGGGTCCGGAAGAGCGGAACCCTGTGGCCATCGTCGGCGCTCGCGAGTATATCTTCTCCGAAAACATTGGTATCCTTGGTGATCTTGCTGCTGGAAAGGAACAAACATTCGGTACTCTGTCTGCCCGTTCGAACGCTTGGCTTGGAGGAAAGCTCCATTATGGTCACCCTGATTTCCTCAACGCCTTGTACATGAACACTCGCGGTGGCGTTTCCAAGGCCCAGAAAGGTCTTCATCTTAATGAGGATATCTACGCCGGTATGAACGCCTTCGGTCGTGGTGGTAGGATTAAGCATACGGAGTACTACCAATGTGGTAAAGGTCGTGATCTTGGCTTCGGAACGATCCTCAATTTCCAGACGAAACTTGGTACTGGTATGGGAGAACAAATGCTCAGTCGAGAATACTATTACCTGGGGACCCAACTGCCTATCGACCGATTCTTGACATTCTATTACGGTCATCCCGGTTTCCAGATCAACAACATGCTCGTCATCTTGTTGATTCATATGTTTGTCTTCACGTGTACGCGCCATACCTCTTTATGCTCTCTGGTTAACCCTTGACGTCCTCTGTAGTGCTTTACTTGGCCACATTGACTTCGAATGTCGAGGTCTGTCAGTTTGACAATCAAGGACGTCTTCTTCCTGGCCAAGCTGGTTGCTACAACCTCATTCTGGTTTACAACTGGATTCACCGAAGTATCCTGAGCATCTTCCTGGTCTTCATGATTTCATTCCTCCCTCTCTTCGTCCAAGGTAAGTCCACCTATCGCTTTCGCCTTCCGGGTGTCTCAATCGGCACTCGTGCCTCGTGTAGATCTCGTCGAACGCGGTACATGGAAAGCTGTACTCCGTCTCCTCAAGCAGTTCGGCTCTCTCTCCCCGGTGTTCGAAGTCTTCTCCACCCAGATCTATACCCATTCCATCATTAGCAACTTGACTTTCGGTGGTGCTCGCTACATCGCCACCGGTCGTGGTTTCGCTACCACGAGGATCACCTTCAACATTCTTTTTTCGCGCTTTGCTGGTCCAAGTATCTACCTTGGTATGCGCACGCTGATCATTCTCCTTTACATCACAATGGTTGCATGGAGTCCCTACCTCATTTATTTCTGGGTGTCTATCATGGCTTTGTGTCTAGCGCCCTTCTTCTTCAACCCACATCAGTTTGTGTTTACCGACTTCATCGTTGACTATCGGTGAGTCACTTCACTTGGTTGTATCGTTAATCACTCTGACCATTGTCTTTCAGGGAATTCTTGCGATGGATGTCCAGAGGGAACTCTCGCTCCCATATCAACTCGTGGATAGGTTATTGTCGCCTGTCTCGCACAATGATCACTGGATACAAGAAGAAGCGACTCGGCCATCCCTCCGAAAAGCTCTCCTCAGATACCCCTCGAGCTGGCTGGCGCACCGTTCTTTGGTCTGAAATCCTCTTCCCAGTCGTTCTCGCCATTCTTTTCATTATCGCCTACATATTCGTGAAGTCTTTCCCGGAAAATGGGCAAACCTCTCCGAGCCCACTCATCCGCATCATCGTTGTCGCTATTGGTCCGCTTGCTTGGAACGCCGCGATTTTGCTCATCTTCTTCTTGATCTCTATATGTCTGGGCCCCTTGCTCGAGTCCTCGCTTCCGCGCTTTGGCTCAGCGATTGCGTTCATTGTGCACACCCTGGGTACAATTGGTTTGATCGCATTCTTTGAGTTCTTCGTAAGTCCGTTTATGCAATCCTGTGTTCCCTATCTGATCCCGAGTTTTCCCTCTCCCTCTCAGTGGTTCCTTGAGCGCTGGAAGACTTCTAATGCGGTCCTTGGTCTGATCTCGATCATCGCCATTCAACGCGCCCTCTGCAAGATCCTGATATCTGTCTTCCTCTCTCGGGAATTCAAACACGATGAGACCAACAAGGCGTGGTGGAGCGGCAAATGGCAAGGTCGGGGGCTTGGATCGTACGCTATGTCTCAGCCTGCCCGAGAATTCATCGTCAAGATCATCGAGCTCACCCTCTGGAGCTCCGACCTCCTCCTTGGGCATATCTTAATGTTCATACTCACTCCACCAATCCTCATCCCGTATTTCGATCGAATACACGCCACGGCTCTTTGTAAGTCTTAGAATGTTTTCAGGTTGATTACACCGACTGACTCTGTCCTTAGTCTGGCTAAGGCCTTCGAAGCAAATACGAGCCCCATTGTTCTCCATCAAGCAGAGACGCCAACGACGCTGGATCGTAAGTCAACCTGCCTTGTTCACGTTCTCCTTGCTAACCCTTTTTTCTCCCAGGTCGTTCGTTATGGCGTCCTCTACCTCCTAGCCATCGCTGCTTTCGCAGTTCTGATAGCTATACGTACGTGGTTCCATGTATTCCACTGAACGACGCTCTTAACTCTTTCTTCCTCACAGCCGCCGCATTTCATCATGTCCTCCGCATCGAATGCTCGCTTTGTGAAAACTTGTAATGGATACCGGACTTATACACTATCTTATCGCATATTATAGACACCATCTGGTTCTCCTCCTGCCTCTGTTTATTACTCATGAACCCTTGTCCTTCCTTCTAACACACTTAGTCTGTACGGAGAACCCATCACATGGACATGCTTGTTTCCTCGTTAGTTTTGGGTATATACTCTACATTCGGTTCTACTAGAAGGCTTCACGCCTATATCGGGACCGGTAGGATACAGTTCGGACGTCAGCTCTGCATCTTCGCAGGAAGGTGGCTCTTGCTGCTGCCGTAGTCTAGCCCACTGCTGTTTCTTGATTAATCGCCGATGAATTTCATCATTTCATCGCGTACAATGCTACAAAAATACAAGAAGTTGGAAATGCGTCAACTATGGTTGGTATGTATGGTTGATCTAGATTGGAGGGGTATATCAATGCTAATTATGTTTCTGGAATCTGCGGAATCCACTTTGGTCGTCTCCGATTACTCCCCTTCAGAGCTCTGGGGCTCAGTGGTCTTGTCACTCTCGCCTGTACCCTCGCCCGAGCTAGGGGCAGAGCTCTTGGTCTGAGCAGCCTTCTTCAAAGCATCCGCTCGCTCTTTCTCCACCCACTCCCCAAGATTCTTCGCTGCCTCAAAAGGTCTCGTCTTATACGTCATTAAATACCCCTGCAAACTGGCCATAGAGAACTCCCTCTCGGGAAGCACATCCGCGAAGGTCTGTGCCAGCCTAGAGACTTGTTCTGGGGAGAGTTTCGGCGCACGTTCGCTATGGAGGTGATTTTGGAAGACAGACGAGAGCGCAGGGGAGGGAGGTTCTTTCGAAGGAAGCATAGGGGAGGGAGACACAAGCGTTTCCGCATCCTCAGAGGAAGCTTGCGACGACGTCTCAAGGTCGACGAGGGGATCTGGTGAAGACTCGACAGGTGGTTCCTTCTTTTCGTTTCCGCTTCCGTCTTTCTTTTCGCTCTCGCTGTCAACAGTAGGCATGTAGAAGCAGCGATAGAGCTCCCTAGCCTGAAACTTGCTCGCCAGTTTGAACTCGATGTGAAGATCCATGCGGCCAGGTCTGCACAAAGCTGGATCGAGGGAGGTGTATTTGTTTGTGGTAGCAAAGAGGATACGGCCTTCTTGAGCACCGACACCATCGAGGGCGTTGAGAAGACCGCTGAGACTGAGACGGGAGCTGGAGACGGGTGCGGGGGCTCGAGTTCCTTGGGGGGAAGAAGAACCGTCCGAGCCTCCTTGAGTGGGGCTTGCCGGGGAGCCTTCATCACGGTTGAGTCCATGGTGGAAAGCGGCGTCAATATCCTCCATCAAAGCAATGCACCGTTCACTGAGGGAGGGACATAATCAGTCATTGAAGCAACAACCCAAGATATGATAGAGACTTACGGAAGCTCCGAAATCAGTTCACTGAGAGTTGAATCATCCATGCCAGCCCGGGAAAGAGAGACGATATAGACATCAAGGCCGAGTTCGCCAGCGATACTGTGAATGATTGAGGTTTTGCCGGATCCTGGAGCACCATAGAGAAGGTAACCGCGGCGGAATGGAATACCACGGTCTTGATACCAAGGCTTGGAGTCGAGGAAGTCCTTTGCGTCGTCCATGAGGAGGTCCTTCATACCAGGATCAAGAACAATGGATCGGAGAGGACGTTTAGGACGAGTGGCGACGCAGCGCCAACTTCCTTGACTAGAATGATTGCGTGAGATTCAAGGTGTAGGAATGATGGAATGGAAACTTGCATATCAGATGTGTAGATCGAGATAAGATGTTGGCGGGAAGCAAGGTATTGATCCTTGGCTTCCTGTAAGAGGTGGTTGAGCACGCGATGAGTACGAGCCAAAATTCTGGAGACGAGATCAGTAGGAGGGGCATGACAAGGCATAACATGACGTACTGTATACTGAGAGTCTCTTCCTTCCGACCGTAATAACCAGTTTCGGTACGAGTGCGGGTGATCCAAATTGGTCTATGCTTGTACCAGATTGTGTGGGTGTTTGACACAGTGGGAAGGAGAGATATCTTGTGGGTATTATTTCGAGAGTCTTCATCACGATAGTCGCGGTCGTTATCCAGTCCGAATCGGCGGGTTGTGATCTGGACCTCACGGGCTTTCGCTGTCAAAGATCATTATGAGCAAGGAGGCCATTTATTTGGAATGACTGGGACATACACCAGGTGGGTTGATTCGACAACCACATCATCACCCACTCTGAGGTAACGGTCAGTTATTGACATGAAACTAAGAGAGGAAATACATACGATAACTAGCATCATCTTCATCGAATGTTGCAGTGATGAAGAAAGAGTTGGTAAAGTTGTAATAAGCTGAAAATGCGAATCGACGAGCGGTCTCCAGGAAGCTTCCAATGACAAAAAGTTTGAACCAGTCCCTGAGAGCACCAAAAGAAAAGAGCATCGTGATGAGGGACGCGATGTCGCTTGGGATTATCGAAGGGAACGAGGAGGTTGCGGTCGTCGTCGCGTTCATCGTCGCGTTCTGGATGCAGGGGGCGCTCCCGCCGATGAGGGGACCCATAAACGTCGTCAAAACCTCCTGCAAAGCCATGGTCGCGAATTTGGTGGGTGCAAGGGAGAGAACGCGTTTTTTTACCAAGTCATTTCCACCAAGCCCTTAAGTATATTGGATCAAGGCTATGTCCGGATCCGAGAGGCCGCCTCGTTGACCATTTTCATCGCCGCTGAGCATTCTTTTGCTGGTACAATGAGGCAAATTGAGTCAGGACCGAGTCACTTCAGCGTCAGATGTCATGGTTATCGCCAAGCGCTCAAGCCACTCTTTTGACCCTTCACATTTGTCGCGGTGCTGTGCTGTGCTCCTCCTGCAAAAAGTTATGAGGGGCGGACCACAAACTTCTCTGGACCTGACTCATGTTCTCTGTGCGTCGTTTCGTCACACTATTTTTGGCGCAGACGCGACTCTAACTCAAGCTTTGTAGATGATGACTCGTCATTGACATCGTTATTCCTGGCGCTGATCACCCTCAGCCCAATTCTCCTCATGGTACGCTGGTTGCTGCGCCGTTAACATCGGACCAAGTCAATATACTCACCCTGTCGGCAAGCCAGCCTATGCGGTGCTCTGTGTCCAAACTCGCGAATTGGCAATCATAACAATGTGGGCGGGACAGTGGTTGTGTGAGGGATTCAACTGGGTGCTTAAGCATGCAATCAAACAGGAACGACCAGCTGGTGAGTGAGGACCTTCATTCTGCAAGTCAAAGACATTAATAGACGCGACCAAAGGCACCTCAGGGAAGATAGGTCCTGGATATGGCTTTCCTTCATCTCATAGCCAGTACATGGGCTATTTTGCCTCATTTCTGATATGTCACCTCTACTTCCACCATCGATTTACTCCTTCCGGGTTCCCTATTCTTGACAGACTCTGGCGCTGCATCGTCTATTTAGCTGTCCTCGGGTGGTCAAGTGCCGTGGCATACTCCAGGTGAGGCAGTTCAGCTGTATCGCGTTCCGATGATAAGCCTGGAGATCTGACAACCTTCTCGAACCCCAGATTCTATCTGGAGTATCACACCGCCCACCAAATATATTGGGGCTTTGGAATCGGTTTTGTCTTTGGACTTGCCTTATTCGTTTTCGCAGAGTTAATCCCTCGAAAGAGTCCTCACTCGGTGCTAGGTCGATTCCGAAGCTTCTTGTTGACAAACCCCATTTCTACGTGGCTCCGCATTCGAGATGGTTGGGCGGTCTGGGAGGACGGCGGCCGCGAAGAAGAGTGGCAGAGATGGCGCTCTCAATGGGAGAAGATCACCTCTTCAAGGATCAAGAGTGATTGATTATTTTAATTATGTTACTATGTAGTAGCCTCATCCTGTTACTGTTACTTTTCTAGTGATTGGTCACGACGAACCGGCTACGTTGGTGTCACTGGTGTGGGACACTGACGTTCCGACAACAACAACAGCTCAGTTGTTATGGGCTCTACGGCAGGTTTGTCAGTCGATATCGACGGCGTCGTGACTGTCACCGCCTTTCGTTTCTCCGATTCTCCCTTCACCCACTCCTCCACGTCTCGGATAGCTTGGAAAGGTTGAGACTTGTACGACATGAGATACCCTTGCAGGCTTGCCATCGAAAACTCCCTTTCCGGGATAGCAGATGCGAATGTGGTGGCCAAAGCCGACATCCGGCGACGAGAGAGTTTGGGTGGACGTTTGGAGTGGACGCTCCCTCTGACCGGCGCCGTATCGTGCGAGAAGGGTGAAGTACGTGAAGGCACCCTATCCTTTTCACCAGCCGTAGTCGTCTTCTCATCCTCGTGTTCTTCATCCTCCTTCTCATCGTCATCCACCTCCGGGGTAGACTTGTCATTCGAAGGCTGGTAAAAGCGCCTGAACAGCTCGAATGCCTGATACTGACTGGCCAACCTAAACTCTACATGGATATCCATACGACCGGGTCGGCACAGGGCGGGATCAAGATCGAAGTACTTGTTCGTCGTCGCATAAAGGATTCGTCCTTCTTGTGCTCCAACACCATCCAGGGCATTCAACAATCCACTTAAACTCAGGCTGTATCGAAATGGTTCCTATCATTAGACAAACGGCATCGAAGGATGTATTAGGGATGGAGGGTCTCACCGATTTGACGATGGATCATATGGAGAAAACCCATCAGACTCTCCACTGTTTTGTCTGGAGGGTGCTTCGCGGTTAACTCCATGATGGAAGGCGGCATCGATGTCCTCCATTAGAGCGATACATCTCTCACTACAATTCGTACTGTAAGTGACGATCCCAATTTGACGAGAAGGGACACGCACGGGAGGTCAGACACAAGCTCATTCAGTGAGGTATCATCCAAACCAGCTCTTGACAGGGATATGATATAGACATCCAAGCCGAGTTCACCAGCAATACTGTGGATAGTGGAAGTCTTTCCTGATCCCGGCGCGCCGTACTAAAAATAAGGCGAGTGGATTCAACACGAGAACGGGGGTATGAAGAGTTGAGGCTTGACTTACGAGAAGATAACCACGGCGGAACGGGATACCGCGATCAACATACCACGATTTGCTATCCAGAAAGTCGCGAGCATCATTGATCAACAGCTCTTTCACACCAGGTTCCAACACAATGGAGTGCAGAGGTCGTTTAGGCCGTGTGGCAGCCAATCGCCAACAGTTAGATCTGCATTTCCAACGAAGTTAGTGAGCATCATTCGATCTGTCCGTCCGAGTGTGGGGATGGTTGAGAAATGGACGCACTTGTCGCTGATGTAGATGGATATGTTATGTTCCTGCACAGACGTGTATTCCTTCTTTGCATCAAGGAGGAGTTCGTTGAGAAAGTTCTGTGAACGGGTGCATATGCTCAACACCAGAGTTTCGCCGCTCCGTGAGTAGCTGACACCCAGCATTCTCTGTCGGTTGACGGTGATCCAGCGGTGTTTGTACCAGATGGAGTAGGAGGAAGACAAGGAAGGGAGGTAGGCGAGTTTACGGCCTTGGCCGTGTTCGTCTTCTTCTCCTGGGACGGTGACGGCCATACTTTCCAGGCCGAAGCTCTTTGTGCTGACTTGATACTGGCGAGCTTTGTCTTGACACCATGAATGTAAGCATGGGGCTGAGACAGCAAGATCCCTGGGACGACTCACTCCACGTTGTCTGTTTCGATAACCAAATCATCATCCAATCTACACAAACTCGTATCAGCCTGCACACTTCACCTATCCTAAAGGAAATCTAACCGTAGCTTGGGTCATCTTCATCGAAAGACACCGTGATGAAGAACGCATTGATGATTTGGGCGTAAAGTGACATGGCTATCCGACGACATGCTTCGAAGAAACCACCGATGACGATAAGCCTGATCCAGTCTTGCAAAGCAGAGAACGAGAACAGTGTGACCAGGAGCCCAGAGAGGTCGGACGGAGACGAAGAGTGGCGCGAGTCCATTGGTCTACCGCCAGTGGCGATATCCGCATCCAGGGTACCGTTGTTGTTCGCAAGCGCGTTCGCGCCCGACGCGAAGGTGGAGAACACTTCCTGGAACGACATGGTAGCGTCGAGAGCACGAATCTTCTCTCAAGCCATGATAATATAGATTCAACCACGTAGCGCTGGTAACAGGAAAGTAACTAGTCGTTCGACGCTAGTTCGAACTTCGAAAGGTGGATTGGAGGCCTGCTTTGCTGTATTCCCATTAGGTTCCGTGTCCAGTCATGACGTGCATGTCGTTCGATTTTTGAAGGACAACACTTCGAGTCTTCGACAGTGGTTGGTTGCCGCTAACAATCGTTCGCTCTAAATACCTCACGCGTGGCCCACAGACACACCTCTTGAACTTGGTAGAGTACATGGCTTATCCATACAGATTTACCAGGTCGGTGTGTTTGACTGACTCGGACCTGAAGTTGAGAAGGAGAGATCAGAAGTAGCCTTCATAGACTAACGAGGCATCTTCACCTCAGTCCGATAATTCTTTTGGATTATCCTGGTATGTTTTGCGATGTCTTGTTTTCTCAGAAGAATTAACCATATGAATACCACTGTCCATGTTTCAATGATGCTCCACCAAGGCTGCGAAACCTCATTTCTTCAGTGAATCCTGATATGATGACAAAGTTCGAGGATCGACGACGGTTGGCTTGTGGTGGCATTGGTGAGGTACTAGTAAGCGCCTGTCGGTGTAAAGTCCAACCGGTTCCGTTGAGGAGGCATATGGGGTTCGGATCCAACCCCCGCTATTTTGCCAGTTTGCTCGACCTCAATGCCCCTTAATAGCCACCGACTCTGCAAATCGTACCATCGCTGTCGATGTTACCGTTGAGGCTCTTCAGACCGCCACCTCAGACACTCTTGATCCAACCAGCGCGCTCCATGTCGACCTCTACAACCCCCGCGACCATCTTCAGGACTCTGGCCGAGTACAGGACATGGCGACAAGAGGCTAGGAAGAACAATCAATCGGTTGGGTTTGTACCGACGATGGGGGCTTTACACGAGGGTCATCTTTCACTAGGTGCGTTTTCACTTGTTGCAGAGCGCACATTAATTTTGCTGACGTCCGAGGGACAGTCAGAAGATCTCTTGCTGAGAACGACCTGACTGTCGTATCGATATTCGTTAATCCCGCTCAATTCGCGCCTCATGAAGACCTAGCAACGTATCCTCGAACGCTGCCCCAAGACCTTGAGATGCTGAACAAGCTTGTGATCTCCGAGCGGACGACTTCAGCTGTGTTTGTGCCGACAGTGCACGAAATGTATCCCTCCGGAATTGATCAGAACACGACCCTCCAGAAGGGGACTTTTGTGGAGGTCAAGGGATATGGAACCGTCATGGAGGGTGCTAGTCGACCTAGCTTTTTCCGCGGTGTCGCGACAGTGGTGACGAAGCTTTTCAATGCGATAGAGGTACGTGTAGGTTTCTGAGAGGCTCTAACTTATTGACGTGCTGCTTTAACTAGCCTTCCAATGCCTACTTTGGCCAAAAAGACATACAGCAAGGCTTACTTCTCAAGCGCATGTCTCGGGACCTCCTACTGTCACATCCCACACCAGAAACACTACATATCATACCGACCGCCCGAGATCCATCCGATAATCTGGCCCTCTCATCCAGAAACGCGTATCTATCTTCCGAAGAGCGCAAGGTCGCGCCGGTGCTCCATGCTGCATTGCTTGCCGCGAAAGAGGCCTGGAATTCATCTGATTGCAAGCAGGAATGCCTTCGGAAAGCTGAAAGTTTAATTTCCAAAGTTCAAGCAGAGTCCGAGGGCGTCGAAATGAAGCTGGACTACATACAGTTTAACCATTGGCAAAGTTTCGACGTGATACCGGCCGAAGCAACTTGTCAAAGTCTTGCTGAAGGAGAGCCGGTCATTCTGAGCGGTGCGCTGTGGGTTGGGAAGACGAGGCTCATTGACAACATAATACTGGGAGATGATAGTAAAATTCTAAGTTAATCGAATTTATAAAGGCTCCTATCTATACTGCCATGTGACCTTAAGGAGCTATCCGATTCAGCGTTGTGGCTGCGCGTCTCTCCTTCATGGAGGCGACCACCTCCTCATCGACGACTCCAACGACCAACCCAGCGTCGACATCGACGTTGGCGACGACCACAGATAAACTTGAGATCTCGCCTTCCTTGCTTCAGTCATCTACCGACTTGGATGCCATTGGACTCAAATCACGACCAGCATCTCCACAACTGACCCAACCCAGCCCCATTCAATCGCGTCCAGCAGCTGATGTTCTCAATGAATTCGACCCGCTGGAAAACTCAGCTGAGAGGGAGGCGCGACAGGCTTGGGATGATGTTCAAGGAAATCCACCGCAACCAGCACCATCGCCGCCTCCCAGAACGCCTTCGCCGCCATCGCAAGAGACCAACGTTCCTCCGATGCTCTCACTGAAAGATACCGCAACTAATGAGGATATATCAGCCACGAATGACTTCACGGATCCATCCAAAGCAGATTCACCTTCAGCTCCATCTGCATCCCTCTCCGCTTTTCCTACGCTTTCTGCCTTGGCACGAACTTTCTCGATACCAACTCCACTGCGGGCACGGCCCTTGTCAATGGACTCGGCGAAACCTGTTCCTTCTCCCGGCACACTGTCTTCGTTCGCCGCGCAACAGGAAGCAGCTAGATCCTCGACCGATGTCACCGAGAAGCAACAAACACCAGAAGACTTGCCGGCTAAAGATGCTTCTGGTCGCAATACACCCAATTATCTCGCCGGACCTAGTGGCTTTTCTAGCGAACGAGAGACGTCACCGAGCGGCACTCTCTCTGGAGAAACACCATTTGATTTCCAGAAGTTCTTAGACCAGATGAAGTCTAGGAGTGCCGAACCTGTTGCTAAGTACCTTCGGTCGTATGTCACACATTTTCCCTCTCTATCCATACTTGTACTCCGTTACCAGAGAATGACCAATAATTTTGCTGCTTTTTTCGTGTAGATTCCTAAGCAATTTTGCAAAGAGGACATTTACTGTGGGCGATCAAGTCAAGATCATCAATGACTTTTTGAATGTATGTCGTGATACTTCGATAGTCCGTGAGCTGGCTTGTTCAAGAGACTTGATGCATAGTTTATAGCCCCTCGTATGCGGGAGGCCGATATATGGAAGCATGCCTCCGATGCGGAATTTGACAACGCCATGGAGGGAATGGAGAAGCTTGTCATGAACCGACTTTATGACTTGTGTGTGTTTTATCTGTCCTTCATAACTCACAATCATCCAACATCCCACGTTTTGTAGTACATTCACACCTCAAATAGCGCGCTCAGAACCTCGCCGACCAGTCACATCAGATGATCTAGAGAAAGACAGGATCCTCTCACAACGAATTAGGCTGTTTGGGTGGATAGAAGAGAAGCATCTTGACATTCCAGTTGGTGAAGGGAGCAAAGGATTTTTGATGTTCGCCCAACAAGGTTAGCAATCCCTCCATCCGTCGTCCCTCCTTCTGACCAGCCTGTCCTCGCAGAACTTCTCAAAATCAACCACTACAAAGCACCCCGCGATAAGTTGATTTGTATATTGAACTGCTGTAAAGTTATCTTCGGTCAGTCTCCGCTACCCCGTCTCCGAGTCTTCCTCTGTTCATTCCTGTCCTTCCGCCCAGGTCTGATCCGTCATCTTAAGAAGGAAGAAGGCGCCGACTCGTTTGTACCGATTCTTATATACGCGGTGCTTAAAGCAAACCCAGAGCACTTAATATCGAATGTCGAGTGCGGTCTCTTCTTCGTGAGAGGCACCTGAGAACTCAAAGTCCCGTAGATTTATAAACCGATTCCGAAATCCCGAGAAGTTGCAGAGCGAAGCTGGCTACTATCTGTCAAGCCTTGTCAGTGTTTCCCAAGTCCTATTGTTTCGCTGAACATCACCTAAACTTGCTTGCGTTAGATGGGTGCCGTGTCCTTCATTGAGACGATGGATCATTCTTCATTGTCAAATATCACACAGGAAGAATTTGAACGGTAAGTATCCTTGCTTGTATGTATGACACTCAGACTAATGTTTCGTACAGTAATGTTGAAGAGGCTATTCTGAATATGCCGGAGCCACGACCTGAATCACCGGCACCCACTCCTTCGAGTGCTTCCATCCCTGCGTCTACATCCAAGTATCTCTCGGCTCTTGGTTCACAATCACCGCACATGCGATCCCATTCGCATCCCTCATCACCATCCTTACCAACGCAACAATCAACTTCTCACATTGGAGAAGAATCCGCGCAACCTCTCTCTTTACCTACTCCATCAATTTCTCAAACTAATCCCGCTCAGACGCTGTCTGAAGACGCGCGCCGGCTGTTACAGAAGACCGGTGATACAATATCCAAACCATTAAATGCCATCGGACGTATCTTTAGCGAAGCTTTAGACGGCGCTGAAAGCAAACTCACTTATCTACCCGGTCCATTTGCTCCTTTTGAATTGGCAAGGGAGAGGGAGAATGCGGAACAGGTCCCGTCCACCCACTGGTCGCATCCGAACCAAATCGCGCAACACGATCCGTCTTCTAGACAAGTTCCTCAGACTCCTATGGGTTACTCCGACCCAAACATGGCACCCGTACAAACCCCATACAAACCTCGGGTTCGAAAGACTCATTCACCTTATCAGTCAAATCCCAATTCCCCTGACCGCTCTCCAAGGATGGGATATGCCTCAACGCCTGAAGATACCCCCACTCGCTACGGTCCGAGTGGAAGCTTACCGTACACTAATTCACCCCTGGCGATGGGTCCATCCCAGTCTCTCCTTCCACCTCGTGTGCAGTCGCTGGCCCAGCCCGAGTTTGGGATAACCTTGGGAGGATCCGGTCCTGACTCTGCGCATGTGTCGAGAACCCCCACGCCCGCTCTAGATCTGACTGCCGTACAAGAACAAATTGACAGCGCGACAGAGCAAGCGGCTGCCGCGTCTAAAGCAACGCTCATGCAAATATTTCCGAGTGTTGACACCGAGGTTGTTGAATGGGTGCTGGAGGCTAATGAAGGAGACCTTGGTAAGAGTATAGAAGCTCTTTTGGAAATGAGCAGCGGGACTTGAGGCTCGCGTCCCCCTGTCTTTGCTCTTATCGACCTCCTCTGGATCGGACATACTCTCTTTCTACTTTCCTTAATCAACTTGCCGATGGGCCGTTCTAGTGTACCTGTGCAATGTGCGAGCTCGTCCTACTGACCTTGTTCTTGGCAACCTTATACTTCCGATAAGGGTCATTCGGGGATCACTTTACCTTCGAAGCCCTTGAAGAGCGGGGAGCTACGATTCCACCGGCATCTAAACAGAGTGGATTGCGAATCAGTTCGAGAATTATTCAGCATTCGGAAATGCCCCTTGCATCCGACGTCAGCGGCGGCGTGCACGTCGCTCCTCACGTCCGTTCTTTGCTCGATTTCCAGAGTTCTTGTGGGTGCCTCGGCAAAAAACTGACCACTCGACGTCGCATCGTGACGTCGTCGCCCGTGTGGCGCCGGTATCCCAAGGCAATTCCGTGCCTCTTCCTTCTTGGAAGTAAATTATCGATGATAGCGGTGACCCATGCGCATGGTGACCGGTATGTTTCATTTGTGCCAACTTTTCATTATCGTTATCCACGCGTTCCCTCCACTTATCTGCGGCGGTGTGCCTGTCACCGGGTCATTGTGATATAGCTTTCTGTCTTCTCAGTAGATGAATGCCTCGCTTGGTAGGAATTTTTTTAGTTCTCGATCTACGGCTCTCGTGCACTTTGCCCTCATGATTCAGTGGTAATCATTTATAAGTGCTACGTACAGATTACTCGGTGGCGTTTCTGGTACTTAAGCCCTCCACCTCTCGCCATAGACCAGCACAAGCCCCCAGCGGACCATTTATACGCCATGATGTCCTACGCAACCGAAACTTCCTCATATCCTCCATTCCCAATAGATGTCCCAACATGTCCACTTGTTGTCATTGATCATCAATTGCTCAAGATCGGTGATGCTCCAGAAGTCAATCGACTTTGGGATGCGGCTACGCAGCTGGGCTTTTGGTAGTACGTGTATCTTGTGCGTACCAGTCGCGGCTCCGCTGACCGAGCATGTAGTCTGTCAAACCATGAAATGGATGAAGAAGCGGATCGAATGTTCCAAGTGGGACTGGAGACTCTTGATCTGCCTCTCCAAGAGAAACTTGACTATGAACAAGGCGACTCCGGCTCTTCGTTTGGGTAGGACTCTGCTATCATTATCAATTTCTGAAATCATTTATTGAAATTGAAGTAGATATAAATCAAAAGGGACCATCGCCACCGACGCCGCTGGCTCGAAAGACAACGTCGAATTTCTTAACGTTTCCACAGACGATGCACTAGCTTGGCCCAGACCGATCCATCGGTCATACCCTCGCACCGTCAACGCCTACATGAATTCAGCAGTCCAACCCTTCGTTCGGAAATCCATCCTAGTTAGCGAAACTATCCTGAACATCTTCAACGATAAACTGGGTCTTCCACAAGGGTGTTTGGCGCGGAAGCACTCCCAAATGGAGCACAGTCCGAGTGAGGCGAGGTGCATAAGAAGTCCGCCAAATCTGGAGACGAAACTGAATCTCGGGGCGCATACCGATTTTGGCTCTCTCGTAAGCCTAAGACAATTCAATCGGGCATCTACTGAGTATTTTCCCAATATAGACATTGCTGCACAACAAACTCGGTGGTCTACAAGTCCTCCCCCCTGGGACGACGGAATGGGTTTACGTCAAGGTAACACCCAACTTTCATTACCTCTCCGTGTATTCTCTGAATATGACCGTAGCCTCTACCGAAGCACGCGATATGTAACATCGGAGACGCTCTGTCGATACTAAGTGGTGGTATCCTCCAATCAAGTAATCATCGCGTCTGGTATGGTTTACTTATGTTTTGTGTAGAATATCCCCTTTGCTGACAGAGATACAGTCCACCTCCCGGCGATCAACGCTACTTTGAGCGATGGTCTGTTGCCTACTTCACCAGACCTAACGATGATGTCCTCCTACGAGCTTTGAGTGAGGAGAGCAGCCTCATTACCAACGCCAGACGAAGCAACCCCTTTCCCCCTGACGATGTGCCAGTCACTTCATCGCAATGGTGTGCGAGGAGGTTTAGATCTCATCGCTTGAAAAATCACAAAGTAAGCTTCAACGAACTTCTAGTACTGGCGCATTGAATAACTTCCGCTCAAAGGGTCCAGAATCATGGCTAGCTAGCCGTGGCACCGAGTCTAGGCTATGAAAGTCACGCCAAAGCCTTGTCGAAGCCCGTGTTTTTATTATTTTTATCTCTTCCATTGAAGAAAACACACTATCTTACTGCATCCTGCTTCTAAGTGAATGTACACCTACTAGTGATCTACGAGAATATCAAACATCGACTACTCAGCTTAGGCGGTAGCTGACCTCCGGATATCGAGTGACTCATATAAGTTCATCATGCCTCTCAAGTGCCATTCAGAGAGTTGAGTGCCCATACAGTACGTCTTCCGTGTTGAAAATTTCCTTTGGTCTGACCTTCGGGGATAGGATATATTCTGGTCATGAGTGACGAATGGCCAAGATGGAGACAGATCCACGCCTTCATACCTCAAGGGAAGCGTCTTTATCGTTCTGATGCACCTGGAACAGCCGGGAAGCAAAATAAGGACTTCACACTACGACTCACAAACACTGGCGTCGACTTTCTTGTATCTCAAGGGGTAGACGCCGTTGCAGCCTTCTCTTTTGGTGGACTGCACTTTGGTGAACATTCGCTACTTCGGGCCAAAGGTATCGAGTATAAGGTGCTTCCAGTCCACTATAAGGCAAACGGAGCAGCTCCATCTATCAGCCAGCTGAACGATTGGTGGAGTTACTTCTCGAATCATAATTCCTTCGTAGTCTTTGATGGGGAAGGCCGGGGACGTAGTGGTGTTGCGGTGACAGCAATTCAGCTTTTTGCTACTCAGGGAAGAGAGCCTTCGACCTTCTGGTGGAGACGGATTAACGGCGTTGAAACTAGGGAGCAGTTTGCAGTGTTGAGAGAATTACAGGGAAACTTAGGGGGAGGGGGAGGGGGCAGGGGACGGCAGCGGTCAAGAGGAAGGCGACGGCGTCCTCGTGACGGCGAGGAACCTTAGCTCGTGAATGTATATGAAATTGGTATATAACATACGTATAAATAACAGTACAAATGTCACAAAAGGTTATCTACGTCCTAGACTGTCACTTTCATCCGAGTCAACGTGCTTCTGGTCCATGTGGGCGTAGTCGATCATCATAACACCTCCATTGGCGCTGGCTAAGTTCGTTACCCGTACATCTTCTTCAAAAGATTCGTAAGTGGTTGAGGGTGGGTCGAGGGAGCTAGATCGTATTCCTCGAAGGGGCTGAGAGAAGCTCAGAGCAGAAGGTGGACTTTTGACCTCGACGTGATCCTTGTTGCTCTTGAATTTGACCTCGTGCAGAGCCATCATCCCCCCTATGGGTTTCTTCGATCCATCTGTCATCACGTCTGTTACGTGGGTACAGGTGCTGACATTGACACCGAGAGGGCCAGCATTAGGATAAGGCATGTTGGCTGTGACCCGTAATTTCCTTGTGTTGAGCCTAGGAAAAAAGGTGTGAGCAAAAATAAGATGGGAATGGAACGGGCAAAACAGACAATGCGATGAACGAATTGATGTATACTGTATATGTCATTTTGTGAGTAGTTTATAAATATTACGGTTCGAGATCTTACATCGTGCAAGGATTTGTTCAACACCAATATAAACGAGATTGTGTGGCATTAAGATGTACTATTGATTTTTGTCAGATTCAGTGGGCGCACACGGGTGCTTGACTTACACATATCATCGTTGCAACAGAGCAAGCGCTGAAGAATGGTTGACACCGCGTAAGAGGTTGACATCAATTTTAGTCAGGCAACTTCAGGACGCACGTCGTTGTAAGGCCAGTTGCGACGGCGTACTGCATCACCCTGCGAACCTTTGAATTGGTCCTGGAGGCTCCGTAAGTCATCAAAAGCTTTTAAGGAGTATCCAAGCATAAACTCACTCGACAAAGTAGGACCGACTTCGTTGTAGGTGGTAGCATAGCGATATCATGATCACGAAATCGACAAAGGTCGAATAGGAAAAGAATAGGTGGAGAACCCACTGCAGTGGCAGTCAAGCACTATCAGCTGGGCAGACATTCAGCGACTTACTTCATTCCCTTTGGAGCTAAAACGATCCCATCCAGTGTATCTATAGAGGATGATCAGAATGAAGCGACACTGAGAAGAAGTCGGCGCCTTACAACTTCACAACAAACACTAGACGTCCATATTTTTAGATATTTCGGTAATCCATAGATTCTCAGGAGCTCACATATTCCTATACCTGTGCGGTGTTGATCAGACTTAGTGAGAAGTGGGATAGTACATAGCGACTTACCAAAACCAATCACAACCACCCCAACCTTGAACAGGAGTCATTAAGGGGCATCCCTGTTATGCTTCGAACTTACCACAACGATGGGAAGAAGCCGGTGGAAGTAGCGACTGACTGAGTGTGGGTGTTAGATTAGAAAGCTCTCAGTCTATGCGAGACCAGACATACGTTTCCACACTCTCAAAGTGTATAGACTGTGTGATATGGATCAGCACGGCCAGGTACAGCTCCTAGCTGATATACGCACCCTTGGACGAATAGTATAGCCAGAACCTGTACTTAATTTGAGTCATGGATCAATAAGCTCGGTAATTCTCTTGCTGACGGTAATTGCAAACTTGAGCTTGAAGCTCCTAGATAGACATCAGTGTCACGGTGGAGGCTAGGATTAGATGCGGTGGGAGCGTACCAAACAATGTTGTCTAGGGCGGGCACGTTCCCAAAAGAGGATATCAAGTAGAAGTAGATGGCGTGCGTGGTGAGGAAGACGTGAAACACTTCGAATGCCCTAAACCGAGGTCAGACCCCGAATGGGGCAACTCAGCGGCGACTGACCATAGGAACAACACCTGAATCGAACGGGACATTAGCCACCAAGTCTCTTTGAATGACAGATATATTAGAGTGCGCACTATCACTTTGTTGAAGAGAGCATCGGTAGGGTACCACATGAAATAGTTGAACACTTGGATGTTCGTGATCCCGAAGAGGCTAAGGATCCTCAGATTAACCTTGGCAAGTGAACAGCGATCGCACGGCTTACATTGCAGCCCCCATCGCACCCAGAAGGGTTGCACCCATGGTATTGTCGATAGCCATGCTGGGTCGATGACTTCGGGGAAGTTGGGGGATGGAGGACTCAAACTGGAGGAACCCGTCTCGAGCCCACAGCATATGTATTTCCGCATGACGGTGGGCGCCTTCGTGGTGTGGCAAGTTGCTTAGGCATTCGAATGATGGCCATCAAGCCCATCATCAAACCATCAGTGGTGGGGCAACTGTAAGAAGTGATCGTTATGTATCTTTCTGTGTGGCAAGTGATAATAACGGAAACCCACATGGAAATACATTCCGAATAGACTGATCCCGGCTCCCGGGGAGGCAAAGTTAGATTCTTGCACTGAACGAGTCAGCGATCGGAAGGCGACTGATATCGGCAAACAATTGATACCTCTGCTTCCGTCCAGATCGTCTCATGAACAGGTGAAACATATCATCGAGCTTGGGAGGAAATGTACGCGAAGATGGGAATGGCGCATCGAAGGCATTTAGTTCAGATGCTCAATGGACGCAGCTCGGCCGCCATGATAGAATCGAACCAAGGATGTTCTCGGTCTCCCAGCTATGCATACAGGCAACCCGCAAAGCTTGAAAGGCACTCCGACGAGATAGGAAAACATGCTGCCCACGGGGTTACACAGAGGCTGTGTGAGTTTCAAGGCAGTCGACGGGCACGGCCAAGGGGTGCGACGTCGATAACCATCGATGTGCGACAACTCACGTCCCACCACGAGAGTGGGAAATCGGCAGACCCGCGCCGCCTGGAGAATCCTGTTCGATGTAATGAATCAACTGATGAACATTAAACGGTACGGAATTTAGGCGAAGACGGTGGTAGCATTGACAATCTTCTGTCAATCAATAGAAGTAGTCCCACCCAATGTCGACCGCAGGAGTTGTCGTTTGCCCCCGAGGACCGAAACATGATCAAAGGTGGCGAATAATGCATCAGATACAGTGACGCCTACACGTTGCAGATTTAATGCGGATAGTGGTCATATCTTGAACATTTCAAGGCAGGGGAGGCAAATAATCCCATTTGGCTTCCTTGGTGACCTCCGATGACGCCTTCATGGCCGCAAAGTATCTCTTGGTGTATCAGCTATTCAACATTTTGGGCGCCAAGCGCATGCTTTCCTCAGGTCGAAGTGTCGGCGGAGCTCATACAGTCGTCCGCCCATCTCGTTTAACGACCCTTCATCCACATAATTGCGTTATGGAAGCGTGAGCGCGGATAAACAGAGGGGGCCCTACATAAGCTGTAGTTCATGACCTCTTAGAGAGGACGCGGACTGCATCCTTGGAGAAGATATATGAAAGGCCGCTCCAGATTGTTGTCGTTGCTACAATCAACCTGCGAACATGAGTAACGTAGCATACATGTATGTTGTACACGTACTGGAGACCTGTGAGAGGAAGAGCCAAGTCGAGAGGAAGAACCGGACTAATGGTTGTTGTTCCCATCAAAGCTAGTTGCAGGAACGTATTGTACTGTGTGTATGGAATGGAGATGAATCTTCTACACATATATACAGCATATAGATGGGCTTGCCTTGCTAATTTGCGTTGGTCGAACCTCAGCAGAGGGTATCGAAAAGTCCCAATATCGGGAAAAAGTTTTCTGGACGCGTCATCAGTGTCTTGAATACTGGTGTTATCCAATTCAAACCAACGGGTGGGGGTAAAGACGTGTATCGTATGTAAAACGCGGAGAAGCTGAGCAGAACGTCGCGTCCGATAATGATGACAGCAAGAGGTACTAACAGAGACCCACAGCAAGTAATCAGTAGGCCGAAAAGGGATCATTTGAGATAAAGAACACACCCGGAATCATGTTCTCCATAGCTAATGTCACCGTCAAAGTCGTCATCAAGGCCTTGTCGGCTGCTGGATCTAAGATAGAGCCAAGCACAGAGCCCATGTCGTACCGGCGAGCTATGTATCCATCAACCTTTCCATAAGAGTCCCAAAGCCTCATCAATACAAGAGCAGTATTCCTCGAAGGATGTAAAAAAGCATACCAAATCAGAGAGTCCAGCGTAAACGAGCAGCGCGGTCGCGAACGAGAAGTTTCCTTCTAGAATTGACCATCCTAGCAAAGGACATGCGCAGATCCTGGACGTCGTCAGGAGATTGGGAATTGTGTATATGTTTTCTCGCAGCACCGATGCAGATAGTTTCCGTTTTTCGCTGGAGGGTGTCGGCGGTAAGTCGCGCTTGGTATGATTGGCAGAATGTCGTGGCTGTAGGCCGGAAAATGTGCGAGAAGAGGGCCAACGCGCATGTTTGCATCGAAAGTTAGCGCGTAAGTAGCTTGGCCTGGCTGAAAGTCTGCACAATGACGGAAGGCGAACTAGGGACATGGATGTTGGAAATGAAGGGGCAATGCTTGTCAATTTGTGACTGTGGGAAGATGCTAAGTCACCTCGTGGCGTCGCACATATGTCATGCTAAGTCAGTACTAACCCAGACACCGAGACCAAACAGAGACAGCCCATCCAAGTGTCTTACTGCTACTACTACTAGGAAAGCCAGACGCGAAAAAATGAACCTAGTAAAACTGATTCACTGGCTCAGAAGCAGTATAAAAAGCCTTCAGCGAGAAGATCATTCTCCAGCTCCCCAGTGCCAAGTGGAACTTCCAACCTAGAAGTAAGTTCCATCCTCAGATTTCCCAGACTGCCTCATTGAAGCAACCTCGTCCAGCTATCACAAAATGGCGAGCGAATGGTCTAAGTGGCAACGCATCACGACCTTCATACGGCCTGGCAAGAGCCTCTACCGTGCGGCTGGTCCTAATCCCACGAACAATGTCATAATGTCACTTACTCCCACCGCCATCAACTATCTTCGATCGCAAGGCATTGACGGCGTATTTTGCATCGGCACATGGCCGTTTGTCTATGCTCAACTCCAAAACCTTCAAGCCAAAGGTATCGAGTACAAACACATATCCGTCACCCAAACGAACCCCCCTACGCTCCAAGCCCTCGAAGCGGTGTGGAAATTCTATTTGGCCCACAAGTCCATCCTTATTTACGACGGAGATGCCCAATGGAGGTCTGGGATAGCCATTACTGCCATACAGTTGTATTCGACTGAGGGCAGGTTGCCCCCGGCTCTGTGGAAGAACAACGGCGTAGTAAACCCAGCTCACATTGACTTGCTCAATGTGTTGCAGAAGAAGTTGATTGGTACTGGTCCGCAACCATCACCATCACCACCACCGCCACCACCACAACCTCCAATACGACCACCAATACGACCACCACTACCTCCAATACGACCACCACTGCCTCCAATACGACCACCACTACCCCCAACGCGACCGCCACTACCACGACCACGACCACGACCACCACTCCCACCTCTACCACCAACCCCGCCCAAAACCCAAGGCGGGAAGGATACGGGAGATGCAGATCAAGGAAACTCGGATTGGTATCATAAACCAGTATAGTAGGCTCTCAGCAACCATTTTTAAGAGAGCTTTTTTTTTTACCTCACATGGCACGTTTACGATCGCGTATGATAGTTTAATAATAGTAATATGTTCCGTATTTATTCAGGTTGTTTGGAAAGCATCGATGTCGGGGGCCATGAAAAAAGAGTGAAATCAAGTGTTGGGGTACAATTCTGAGGAGTATTCGTCGATCCATCACCTCTGCGAGTAACTTCGTTTACAGATGGCAATTAAATAAAAGAAGGAAGCAAAACCTCAAACATCACAGGACAGAATAACTCTGTGACAACGCCATTGCGTCTTCGTGGAGCACTGAGACTACTGAAGCTTTTGGAGCTGTACATTCCTCCGCTTATTGCTGGCTTATCTGAGGAATACCGTCGTAAAGTATAAAATCAAATAAAACGGTAAAAGAAAACGTACTTGGCGCGAGAGAGGAGAACGACACGCAGCGCGCGTTTGAGTGGCTTCGGGTCCCGAGCCAAAGCCTCTGCCTCTTTTTGCACGCGTCGGAAGTCAGAGATGGTCCGCGCGATGTCCTATTTCTCCAAGACGACGCGGTTCTTCTCTGCCTTCGGAGTTCGTCAGCTTGGTCGGAAAGTGTCTGACGTAGCCCATCGACCCCAGAGTGGCGCAGATCAAGTTGTTGACGGCGGTTCTCGGCGGTTGTTAAGTTGGGTAGATGCGTACTGTAGGGTGGGTTCTAAGGAATGCGGGGTCATTAAGGAATACTGCATAAAGATCACGTCGATGTGGGAAACTCACATGGAAGTACATTCCCTGCTCACGGGTCGCGGGGAAGCAAAGTAGATTCTAGGACTAGAGTAAGTAGATGAGTTAGCGATCGAAAGGCGGCTGATCTCGGCAAAAATACCCCCGTTGAAAAGATGAAACATTTCGTCCGAGCTTGAAAAATATACAAGAGGATAGGAACGCATCGAAGACATGAAGTTCGGGGTAAGATAGCCATCGATTTGGAACAACTCACATCTGCTGTGATTTGGAGAGTGGAGGACGCGCGCCGCACCCCCAGTTCAATCAATTGATGAACATTATACGGTACTGATTTTAGGCGAAGGCGATAGTAGCATCAACGATCGTCTGTCCGTCTATAAAAGGAGTCCCACCCGATATCGACCGCAAGAAAAATGGTGTTTAACACCGACGGCGGAACATGAGGAAAGGTGGCGAGTAGTGCAGTAGATTCTGACACCTACAAGCGCTCCACAAGATAGGATAATTCGTGAACATGTTGATACATGAGAGGCAAGCGTTCCCATTGGCTTCGTGGCTGACCTCCGATGACCTTGATGGATGCAAGATATCTCTTGGCGTATCAAGGGGTTCAACGTTCAACGTGCATCCACTTCCTCAGATCGATGTGGTCGTTGTCCCCTTCAAAATGAGTTTCAGGAACGTGCTTCACGGTGGGTGTAGCAGTTGGATGAGCTAGCCATGCTTATTTGTGTTGGTAGAACCTCAGAAGAAGGCATCGAATAGTCCCAACATCGATAAACGATCTTTTGGAAGCGGGATCAGCGCTCAGAACGAAGGACATGAATGTTGGAAACGAAGGGACAGTGTTCATGGATTGTGACTGTGGGAAGATGCTAAGTCAGAAATGGCCTTGTGGCGTCAGCACAAATGTCATGCTAACTCAATACTAACTCAGACAGCCCAAATCGACCAGTGTCCTACTACATCTACTAGGAGACACGCATCCGAAACGCGGAAAACTAGTCGATCCCACCAAGTCGTCGATAAACGGTACAAAAAGCTCTCCGAAGATGTTTCGTTCTCCAGTCCCCCAGGGCAAAGCTAGAAGTAAGCTCCATTTACAGATTTCTCAGACCGCCTCCTCAAAATTTCTTTCTTCTCTAGCTTTTCAAAATGGCTAGCGAGTGGTCTCAATGGCAGAAAATTACTACCTTTATCCCCCCCGGTAAAGTCCTTTACCGTTCCAGCGGCCCGAATATCGTCGATCCGAAGAATCCTTCCAACATGACGCTTACACCCACTGCTCTCAACTACCTCGTATCGCAGCGCATTGACGGCGTAATCGGCCTCTGCATCTGGCCTTTTCGCTATCCTCAACCCGAGAGTCTCCAGGCGAAAAAGATCGACTACAAATGGATCAATACCGGTCTGACACAATTCACGGTCCCAACCCCTGCCGACATAGACACCTTTTGCGACTTCTTTTCGAAGCATCAATCTGTCCTCATCTACGATTCGAATTTGAAGTGGATGTCAGGATTTGCTATTATAATCATCCAGCTCAAATGGTCCAGTGGAAAGTATCCACCTCAGGCTCTGTGGAAAAACTTCAACGTCGAAAAACCAGAGCATATTGAAGCACTCAAAGCGTTCCAGAAGAAATTAATCGGTTCTGGCCCCCAGAAACCAGGTCCTACAAAACCGACTCCTACAAAGCCAGGCCCTACAAAGCCAACCCCTTCAAAACCGAATGGTGGGAAAGGAGGAAACGGGAATCCTGACTGGTTCCCTAAACCTGTCTAACTTGTCGTCATTGTTCCTGGGTCCCCAGCCAATCTACAGTCGTTTATAAGGCTTCAGATACCTAAACAGATACCTAAACTCCCGTGTCGCGTCTGGCAGAGCCCATACCCACCTTGTTCCGAAGTATTGTATGATCTAATAATACTTAATTCAGACGCACCACAAGCTCCACGTCTTCAAAGCCTTCAGATAGAGAAGTGCCAGTGAACGGTAATATTATTGCGGCACCATCCTCCTCATAAGCGCCAACGAAGGATGCTTGTCCTCGTACCCTGGAAAGTTGAATTCCGATTGTCATCCATCTTCGCTCGGTTTGCTGCTAAGTCAACCTAGGCTTATGCCACGGGCAAGCGTCCTCATTGCTTTCGACTACCCGCCGAGAGCACGCTCGGTTTTAGTCAAGCTTTAGACTCTCATACCCATTCATCATTCCTCACGCCAACGGGAAAGGTCTCATGGTATATATCTCGCGGACACGAGCTTAGCGAACGACACGATCCATTTTTGGACCACAGTCTCTGGCTTCAGTGAGTATCTCTTTGACGTCCCGTGAATTGATGGGTACTCAGCTTCGACGTCGCAGAATTGGACCAGTGTTTAACCTCCCATGGCTAGCGAATGGTCCCAGTGGCAACGCATCACGGCCTTCATACCGCCAGGCAAAGGCCTCTACCGTGCGGCAGGCCCTAATGTCAAGAGCTCCGTCGAAATGACACTCACCCCCACCGCCATTGACTTCCTCCTATCCCAAGGTATCGACGGTGTATTCTGTATCGGCACCTGGCCGTTCCTCTATCCCCAACCCCAAAACCTCCAGGCCAAAGGCATCGAGTACAAATACATGTCCGTCCAAACAAGCCCGCCTACGCTCCAAATCCTCGAGGCCCTGTGGCAATTCTTCTCGGCCCACAAGTCCATCCTTGTCTACGACGGAGACGCCAAGTGGAGGTCTGCGATCGCCATCACTGCGATACAGTTGTATTTGACTGGTGGCAGGCAACCTGCCCCGGCTGTGTGGAAGAAGAACGGCGTAGAGATTCCAGCGCACGTTGACACGCTAAAGGCGCTGCAGACGAAGTTGATTGGATCTGGACCTCCACCACCAAGCCCACCGAAAGGCAAAGGCGGGAAAGGAGGTAAGGGTAAGGGAGGTAAAGGCAAAGGGAACCCGGATTGGTATCACAAACCAGTCAACTAGGCTTCTTATCCAACCATCCTTAGACTGGACGGTCTTCTACATACACGCACGTCGTCTACCGTATGTAACTAATAATAATCCGTATGATGTATACCCCAAATTTTGAGTCATCTGGAGGGCGTTCTTTACGAGGATAATTCGGAACAAGAAAACACAATGGAATTAAGTAGGGTACAGTCTGAGGAAATTGCTTGATATCGTTACAAATGCGAGTAAGTTCGTTTACAGATGGTAATTAAGGATGGAAAGCAAAACATCGGATATCAAAACAAAAAACGGTTACGTGGCAACCGTAGTGCGACGTCTTCGAACTTCATGGAGGGCGGAGACCACTGCAGCCTTTGAGGCTGTACATTCCTTCCACTGATCACTGGCTTTCCTGGAGGAAACCGTGTTTAGTTGAACAACGATAAAACAGGGATCAAATACATACTTGGCACGAGAGAGGAAAGCGACACAAAGCGCGACAGACTTGAGTTTCGGACGTTTGCGAGATGGTAGACTCGGAGGAGGAACTGGGTATCCAATCTTCGCGATAGCAGCAACGATGGTTTGCTCACTAAATGGGATCAGTTACTTTTGTCTGTGACGAGGGGCATCGATCGCGTACCTCTTCTCAAATTGGGCTAGGAGGACAAGAAGGTAGTGCTTTTGATGACTCAAATCCAACCGGAAGATACCCTCTCGGGTGAGTTTGGCTTGCAGATAACGAATGTTTACGATGAGACCCTTGCACTCTTCCTTGTGTTTGGCCTTTATTTCTTGGACTTGGTGGTCATCGCTAAAGGAAGGGAAAGTCAGACCTATAATTATTGAAGGGGAGGGCCGACATACGCAGCGCAGATGTGAGTCTTAATTTGGCTCTGAAGGCGCACCGCTCTTTCTTTCTGGACCTGGAGCTGCTCGTTGAGGAGTTTGATCTGTGATTGAGCCTGCTTCTGTGCGCGCTCGGCTCTGGAAACATCTTCTTTACGACGTGATTCAAGACGGTCTTTGTCTGTTTTCAGGAGCTTCATGTCCCGACCCAAAGCTTCGGCCTCTTTGCGAACACGCCTGAGATCGCCTTCCAGGATAGAGATAGTCTTCGCGACGTCCTTCTTCTCCAGGACGACACGGTTCTTCTCCGCTTCCGCTCTCCGAAGCTCGTCACCTTGGTCAGAAAGTGCCTGGCGTAGTTCATCGACCTCGGATTGACGCAGATCGAGCTGTTGACGGCGGTTCTCGTGGGTTGTTTGGGTTGAAGCATACTCCTCCTTAAGGCGGCTCGCTTGCTAGAGGATACCAGGAAATCAGGACATCCGGTGCGGATCGTGTGAATGTGTCATACCTCTGATGCCTCAGTATACCGTTTTTGCAAGTCTTTATGATCAGCAGCAAGGAGGGATCGTTCCTGCCTTAGTTGTTCCATAGTGGAAGCCGTCTCTGCCAACCTAGCTTCCAGCAATCGAGCTCTTTGATCCGCTATCGCATTATCTGCATGCTTAGATTAGCCAGAGGTACGTATACTTAGTCCATACGATAGCTCGAACCTCGTAGCTCCCCTTCAAGATCATGGTTCTCTTTGCGAACTTTCATGAGTTGGGCCTTGACGTCATTCATATCCTAAACGGGCATTAAAGTTACCAAATGGGGAAGGGGAAGTCATCAAAGAAACCAACCGATTCCGTCCGTTGTATTTGTGAAAGCAAGTCTGCTTTCTCGCGTTGGACGCGAGATTGTTCTGTTCCCAGAACGCGTATACGCGAGCGTTCAGCACGAAGGTCGGCTTCAAGGCCACTAATGATTTTCCTAGCGTGCTCCAACTCCTAAAGAAGTATAAGCATATGAAGAATGCCACCAAACCGTACCACCCTACCTGTTGCACATCACCGTCTTTTGCTTTGCCAGCATCGCTGACCCGTTGAGTCTCTTCTCGTGCCTGTTTAAGTTCGGAATTTAGTCGATTAGCAGCATCCTGAAGCATCTGTTTCTCGTCGAGCAGTTGATCCTTCTCATCATTCCATCGGCGCTGCATGGAGGCAAGATTGTCGTTGACAACCCGGAGCTTTGCATGGAGGGCCTCAGAGGTTTTGGTTGGCGGAGTAGGGGGTTCGCTTGGGAGTCCAGAGCACGACTCCTCAAGGTAACTACAAGAACCGATCAACATGAAGCCTCCCATACAAACAAAGAAAATACCTAGACTCAGAGGTAGATTGGGGTGATTGGAGTTCGATCTTGGTCATACACTTCTTGCACCGAAGGCGTTCCAAGCGATGCGTACGCCGTTCCTCCCGCCTGAGTAACCGGGCAATTTCATCTTCAAGGCTGGTGATCTTCTCGCGAGCATCCGCTAGCTTCTTGGTTAAGCCAACAATATCGAGACCGACATCCTCCAGTTTATCAAGCTTATCGTCGATGCTTTCGTTAGCAAGATTGAGTTCCTTCTGGAGACGAGATATTTCGTTTAGATAAGGCGAGGTAGATTGGTCCGCAGGACTACTATTTAGCCATGACATCTGCAAAAGGGTGAGCAACGGGGGAAAGCAATCTTGAATAGTATGCTTACGTCTTTGAGAGGCCCTCCAGGGGTACGAGGGTTGCGGACTGACATGGCGAGGGCCTGTCTGTGCAAAGGAGACATTCCAGTGGTATTGAAGGGGCGACCTGGAGTGTTGAAATCTGGCAAACTCGTGCGGAGGGCTTTGACCCTCTCTTTGAGCTCCTCATTTTCCTTCTCCAACATCTCCAGCTTCGTCTCCCTAGCCTTTTCCACGGCCTTCCTAGCAGGTGACTGGCTCAGCAAGGCGGATAATTTAGCGATTTCCTTATGCGCCTCGTCAAGTTCGGCTTCGAGTTCCTCAACGTTCTGGTCTGGGGAAAGGAAGTGGTAGCTCTTGGAAGGCTCTCTGGCGGCCAAGGAAGACTCGCGCTCTTTCTCCCGTTCCAGAGTCATGATCTTGGCCTTGAGGTCGGCAATTTCAGACTCGCCTTCAATCATCTTCTCCTCAGCAGCTTCAACCGCTTCTTCTAATTGGCGAGCGAGTTCGTTGGCCCGCTCAACTTCATCATGAAGGGAATCGACCTCCGCACGGGATGCTTGAAGTACCTTTTCGATTTCCGCATGATTTGAAGTGGCTGCCGACAACTCAGCCTCCAAGGATTCGACGCGCTCAGCCGCTGCTACCGAATCATCTTCCATCTGAGAGATGTAGTCCACCGCTTCGGAAAGCTCGTTCTGCAATTGTTGGAGCTCTGCTGCCTGCTTCTCAAGCGTCGCGAACTGTCCTGATATCTCGTCATCCTTGGCACGGAGTTCTTGCTCGAGAGCGGCCGAAGACTCGATCTCATCTCCCAGCTCTTTCTCGACTTTGGTGACAGCAGATTTGGCTTCAGCAATAGCATCCTCCAGTTCACGGTTGTGGGTATTGGCGTCTCGGAGGTCAGCCGATAGCACGGCAATGCGCTGATTTGCGGTGGCCAAGTCTCCACCAAGATCTTTGCCGCTTTCGAGTGCTCGCTCGGCGTGATCAACTCGCTCAAGGGCAGCGTCGCGTTCCGCTTCAACTTCGGACAAGTGGTACTCGGCCTCCTTTAACTTCTTCGTCCAGTCAGCATCCAATTCCTTTCGCTCGTTGCTTGCACGTTCCAGCCTCCGTTCTAGGTCTCTGACAATCTCTTCGACGCCTTTCTCTACATCACCCATCTTTTCCTTCCAGCGCTCCTTGTCTTGAGCCCTTTCGGCCTTCTCATCCTCTAGGGCCTCCTCTACCACCTTTTTCTCCGCCGCACATTTCTCTAGTTGGCCATGGAGATCTTCAACCATCTCCTCCAGCTGCGCCTTTTCTTCCATCCAACCTTCCGCATTGACATCTTCTTCTACGTCCCCTAACACTGTCCCAGCCAAACTGGTACGCCGAGCACCCGAGCTTGATCGGCGCCGAGACCCATCGGTAACTAGGAAACCTGGTGAATCCGAGCCAACGCTCCCTTCGAGCTGCTTTATACGCTCCAATTGTTGGTTTACACGTTCGGAAAGAACCTCGTTTTCCTCTTGTAACCTCCGGTTCAAGCTATGGAGATACGTATTCAGCTTGCCCGCATTGAATCTTCCAAGCCCATGCCCTTGAGCTCCGAGACCAAGAACAGGGTCAAACGATGTATTCGCCCGGTGATGGGTGGTTAGATCGTGAGATGAGGCTGTGGATATGACTGAGGCGCGATCGCTGGCGCCGTCATAAGGCGAACCAGAAGGTCCTGGAGTAGCCCATGGAGGGAGACCGCCTTGGTTGGGGCTACCTCCAACTTCTGATGGAGGACGTGGGGACAAAGAACCTTCCCTTGAAGGCGGGGTCCCAGTTGCAGTGAAAGCCTGTGACAAAGGGTGCGAACCCCGCCGTGTTGGCCGTGGCGTCAAACCAGCAAACGCAGCTTGCAGTGAAGGAGCCTGTATCTCAGAGGCATCGGCTCGAGTAGCAGCAGGAGTAGACTCGGCGATACTAGGCGTCGCAGGGACAAACGCACTTTGTCTGCGGGGATGTGGAGTAGGCTGCTTCAAGCGAGGTCGAGTGGTTGAGTTGATGACAGAAAGCAAAAACGAACGCCGGCGGGTGTGTGGCGTCAGAGGGTCTTCAAAGTCTGCAGCGTGAGGTTGATCCGTGGCTTCATGTTGTTCGAACTGCTCTTCTTCCTCAGTCTGTTCATCGGACCGATCTTCCAAAGCGAAATGGGCTCTCGGCCTGGCTCTTGGGACACCAGGTGTTGGTGTAGTTGAAGTAACTTGGGCAGGCGAAACAGCATCGACTTTCGGAGATCGAGCGACGGAGGTAGCACGATCGTCGTAACTATTGTGTTGAAGAGGACCTTCTTCGGACGAGAATGTGGGCTCATGTTCGTCGATTCCACTCGCCTCCGATCGTTGTCCACTTTGGTTGGGACTTGGGAGAAAACTGCCCGTCTGATGTGACTCAGGCAGGCCTTGACTGGAGGCTATCGAAGGCCCATGAATCTCTGTTTCGTCCATCTCCATAGAATCTTCAAGCCCGTTGATCATGTCCCCGAGAGATGGTTCTTGTTCCGAAAATATGCTTTCTGTGAGGTCTTCATCTGCGTTCTGTATCACTATTGCAGGGGACGCTGTGGCAGAGCGAGGCAAAGGGATATGTGCGCCAGGAATAGGAGATGGGTTGACGGGGGAAGAGTTGGAAGACCGAGAAAGGGACAAGTTGATGGTTCTATTGCTACGCGGCGTAGAGTGAGACGGCGATGAGATGGGAGAAGGGGTAGTGCGGGATAATGAAGGTGTCCGAGTTCGTGTCGCGATAGTCTTTCGTTCTCTGATGGCAACATTTCGGAATCTGTCTTTCGGTGAAGGCTATCATAGGAAAAAGGGAAGAGGTCGGTCGGTTTGAGACAGGTTTCTGGCAAGGAAGGACGCACCCTAGCCTCAGACTTGAGATCCACCGAATACTCGACGTACTTTTTGGGCGTTACGTCTCTCGAGTTTTGAACGGATGCCAAAGCATCTCTAAAGGACAGCGCAGCCTCTTCTTCTTCTTCTGGTGGCAAATACACTTCCGGAACGCTGATACTCTCCTCCTGGATGCTGGACTTGCTTGCACTCTTCTCGTCGCCGTCGTTCGTCGCCGTCTCCGTCGCAAGATCGGTATCAACGACAGGCAATGAAGTCACCAAGCTTGCGTCAAAGCTCTCCAACGACATATCACCCAACCCATTACCTGTTGCTCCTCGCGTACCTCTCATAACATTGACACCTCCCAAACCGAAACTTCGCCTGCCACTGCTACCGCTCCCGCCCAAACTTCCCATACCGCTCTTCGATGCATTGGAGTTACCCAAAGACGACCTCCCAGTGAGTGAGTTGAGGAGCCTCGCCGTAGAGTTGGTGCTTGATCCAGGTCGAACCGTGGAGGCAGCAGCCGTTGTGTGCGCGGGGCCAGACGCATCGAATCCGCCCGACGCACGAAGTTCGCTAGCAAGTCCTCGAAGTTCGTCCTTGTCATCAAGCCCTCCAAGGATATCAGAATTGTTGCCCAGAGAGTGGTCGGTAGAATCGTCGTCATCGAAGGTAGGCAGAGAAGGCAGAGAAGGCATATCCCGCCCTTCAACCGCCTCGATGCGTCGCCATACTCGTGAAGGTGTTTCTAGATAGGCGGCAGCCATATTCGCCGTAGGGCGGAAAGTCAAAAATGGCGAAGATTGTGGAAAGAAAGAGAAAACGTTGTGGCCAATGGAGTTGAATGAGGAATTTCCATTTCGGGGAGGTGGTTGAGACGCGTGCTCCACGTGATCGTGAATGCCAAGATCAGAAGCATCATATAGGAGTCCAGGAGGCTCAGCGTCCCAAACACAGAAACGACGAGACCTGGCGTATACGGAGCGTAGCAGTTCCGCTATACTTCCGTGCTGAAATCAGACCGAAGCGATTAGGCTTTTGAATTATGCCGGATCATATGCACCACGTTGGCCTCAAGCAAACAGACACTGATCGTATCCTCGCATGCGGCCCCGCTTATCACTAAAAGACGCCAGCGGAACTTCCAAAAGTAGGATCTGTCGGCCGAAAGCGCTCCATAGCGGCAGCCGACTCCCATGAGATACGCAAAGAAAGAAGGCGTCGGGGGAAGACAACGGCGAATCTTCAACGAGTCATATAGGAGCACGGCAAGGGCTTCCAAGGCGCATTGCGCCCTTACGCATTTCGTACTCCAAGAGTTCCTCGACTGAATCTCTCTACGCTTTTGGTACCGATATACATACCCTAGAACCATCAATCCAGGGATGCGCTGCCTCGTGTCCTACCCGGTCCTTTTTCCTTGAGACTACAACGTCGGACCTCATCGCGCAGTTTCTACTCTACGTCCTTAAATTTCATTGATTCTTTCTTGTGGGGTCAAGTGGAGCCTTGATACTCCTTCTAGCTGCTTATGTAGTGATGTAGTCTTAGCAATGCACTCATCCAAAGGTTCGACGCAAATTCACCATCCAAAACGCCAAGAAAGCCGCGGATACTAGACACCTAATCAACCCATGGAGTCAGCGAGAACACACGGAACCTACTCACAGGTCCACCCGGCGGTATCAAACTTACCTCAAACGGTGATCAAAGTGGTGTCTTTACGAACCGCGAAGTTTCGATCAAAATCAGGAGTACCCCTATGCCCTGCTCTACCTTACTTCCGACGTCGTTGGTTCTTGTGGGAAGCGCCTTCCTCGCAACTTACTTTTCCCCACCGTGGTTCTCTCTCCCATCTAAAGGACCTTTCCCGCTGTATACATCAAGCTGTAATACGTTCTCACATGCGTCTTTTTGAAAGGATTCCGATCCTTGCCACCTCCCAAACCCCGACCAGGACCAGCGGTACCGGATCATTGACCCCACTAGTCGATTCCTCGACTGAAAAAGACTGCGCAGTGACGAAAACCCCGTTAAATTAAATTCACGTTGTGCTTACGGTGTACATACGCCATGCTACCCCTTCATAGTACATACCCACCTGCAAAATACAGGTATACTTTGTACAGCATCATCATTCGCCTCCATCGGTAAACTTTGTAGGATCCGGGTTAATAACTACCCTCGAGCACGTAGACCTTCATTTCCTCATCGCGTGTCACGTATGCTCTTCTTTCTCATTCTCACAGATTCTCTGTCGTTCCATCGTTGTATTGAGTATTTCAAACGCTCAGGAAAGGAACCCCACAAAATTGATGAGGATTGACGGCCATCCGTTTACCGCTGTCCAATGTCTTGTCTGATTGGCTTTGTGAGTAGGGAAATGTTCTATGTAAATCGAACAGGCGCAAGGTATCTTACGTCCCATGGAATGCATCTAGGGCACAGGTCGTCTTCATGTCACCTTCTCTCTCTAATTTTGACCGAAGCCGTACATTTCATTCATTTCGCTGAGTGTTCCCGTCGTTCATTCCAGTAGATCGACAAATTTCTCCCAAGCTCCAACCTAGAAGGAAGCCGTACCTTGTTTGACTCACGTCGAAGAACCATTGCTTGTAACTCACTCACCGCTATTCAATTCCTATTGCAATCGTCATGCATTCTAGCTAAAACATATGTTATGATGAATCTATGATGTGTGAACTTGCGACAAACTCCACTACCAGGGAGCACGGCATGTAAGAAAACAAAAACGGAAGCGGAAGAGGACCTATGACGTTCTCATAGACGGCACGCGACTCGATGAGACGACAACGTGGGGAAGAGATCACCATCCTATCAGCCATGAGCCAGTAGACCTTGAGCTTGAGCTTGAGATCCGGTGCGTCTAGTACATAGTGGGTTTGTTTATCAATTTAAAGTACAAGGACTAGGTACTTCGTGGACATCGAAGGGTGCTTTAACAACGCACAGTTATCTGCACCATCCTAATCGCACGGGCCTCAGATATCCTCGTCACATGCATACGTCGAGTTTGGCGTAGTTCGTTCAGCGTCCCGGCGGCGGCTATCTAAGGCCCACAGGCAACAAGAATGTCCGTCTTATTTCCATTCCGTTCTCACACATTGCTGGAAATATCACTAGGAAGTGGGGACGGTTTACCATCATTCTTCAGATATGAATAGAGATGCAGTAAGTGATCAGTGAATTCCCGAATGAGAGATCAGTGTGTGAGCTTGTACCGGAAGCGTGTCAAGAAACATGTCTCCATACTTGCTGATCGCATCTCACGTATACTTCGATCGAAACAAATGGAGACCAAGACTCAGCGGGAGGAAAGGAACGCCTACGAACCTCCAGTAACTCATCTCCTGGAGCATGGAATCCACGTTCCTTCTGTATAAACAGTTCAGATCGAGCGAGGAAACCCTGGTTAGAAGATGGAACACAAAGACATAGACATACCCCATATCGGTATTACTTAGGGTGTTTACCCCACGAGAACCTCACGGATGGGCTGCGGAGGTAAGTAAGCTCGACCTCCAGGGGCTAGGGAATCAACGGCTGAATGAAAGGGAAGTGTGCCTCATTGCAAACGCGCGTTTATGTGTTGGGTTTGACGGTGAAGCTGGTGGGGTTCTATCGTCGTTTTCGAGAAAAAGTAACCGCTCGGATTGGGATTGTTTGTCGCCACAGTTTCCTGGGTTTATTTTCCCCAGACGGTGATTAGAAGGGGTTAAGCCAGTTTACTTCTCTGAGTAATGGTATAACAATAAACATTCTAGGCATGGAAGTAGGCCAACGAGACCGACGAGTCATTCAAAGTCAAGACAGGAGAATGCAGAGCTCCTGAACGGTCCCTAGGTGCTGTGATACCGGATCGATGCGACGCAGCTCCTCACTTCACTGGGTCGAGAGAATTGTTCGTACTTGGCGGTCCGAGAGAATTTGATGAGAACGGGCATTGCGATCACGTCGAAAACTCCAGTCCGGTGGATTGGAAGCTGTTATGTTTTCTGCGGTGTTTGCGGTGAGCACGGTTCATTTAGGTTAGCAGGTGTTGCATCCATCGTCGAAAGACAAGGTACTGAATCCGACGGCGAAATACTGATGCTGATAGAAGCGACCCAGGCAGTAGATAAATGGTTCACGCCGGGAAGGAAACACGAGGCGTGATCAGGGAATCCATGATGCTGAGTCGGTGACGGCGTCCAGGGCAAGGCGTACATGATAATCAATTGTAGGGCAAGTAGCCGCGGGAGTCAGGCGGCGTGCACAACAATGATGAGGGCTCCATTGGCATAACAGCACAAGCCTCCAGACGCGGACAAGTCGTTGAGCCTTCTCGATTCGGCCATTGTGGGGTACAAAAAACAATGGGCCCTGGATTGTGGCCCAAAAGCGGGCAAACCTTCCATATCGGGCTGTTGTGCCTTGTATCGACACGGGATCAATTTTTTTTCGCGATAAATACGACGCTCCCTTTCAGTTTTTCTCTGTCACCTTGAGAGTCTCTGGCTGCCTCGCCTGTGACACGCAGACTAATCCTAATATTCGTCCTCTGCTACTTCGCTCCCCCTATTTATACCGCTCCATCCCCTTCATCTTCGCATCCTCTTTTCCATCCCCGCCCTCTCCCTCTTTCTTCCGTACCACCACCATCTCCCACCACCCTCGCCTCCTCGTACCCCCGCAATGACAGAATACGACTACTCCCCAGAGGCCTACGAACGCTATATCGCAAAGCAACATGCTATTGCTTCCTGGGTAGACAATACAAAGCAGTTTCCCCCCGCCAACCCATTTGTCCCAACCACGCCCGCCGTGCAAGCTCGATCGCTGCAGCGGGACACCACCAAATCCAGCGGTCATTCGTCGCATCACTCACGATCCAAGTCGGCAAAGTACGACCATGACAGAGAAAAGCGTGACAGAGACCGGGACAGAGACATGGGGCGTGAATACTACGCCGAACGCGAGAGAGACCGGGACAGAGACAGATACTACTATCCCGAACGCCCGCATTCCCGCTCACAGCAGACTTCACCGCAACCCCCTTACTCCCAATCCCCATCTCGACCATCACAATCTCGCCGTTCTACAGGTACCTCTTCTCGTTCGGCCGCTCCTCCGTCTTCATCACGGCACCACGCCTCGGCCTCACTTTCGCACCTTCCTCCCTCCAATCGGCCCGCAGCGTCCAGATCTCAGACTCACATTGTCGTGCCTTCACATGGTCACCAACCAAGACAGAAGACCCCTACTCGATCGAACACCTCGCCAGCTGTGGCGTATCCCCCACAGATGGGTTCACAACGTAAGTTTTCTGCCTTGGAATCACTCGGACGCCGCTCCGAGATACCCTACCGATTACATACCTGTCTTTCCTTTTTTTTCCATCGTTTCTTGGGTGTTTTACTAAAACATCTCATTTCCGCTAGCTTATCTGCCAACCGGTAAACCAACCTTGGCCGTGCCTGTGGGCGGCGGTCAGTATGTTGTGCTGCCTCAACACGGGAGGAGGATAGATATTCTGGTAAGCCGAACACCAGACGCCGCCTTGAGCAGAGCTAATAGACAAAATCTAGCCTCAGTCAGCCTATGCTCCACAAGCACCCTACTCTAAGCAACCCCAGTTTATCCCACAGTCAGCGCTGAATATCTCGCCGACCTCATCACAAACTACACCATCACCGACGAAGCAACAGCCTCTACTCAAAAGGCTATTCACCGGTCTCACTCGGGGAGGAAGCAATGGAAGCAAGAATAGCGGTAGTGGTATGTTCGGCAAGGGAAGGAGGAGCAGACGGAATAGCTATTGAGCTATCCCCTTTCTGCGCAGCCGATTGTGGGAGAGTGCGCAGTAGGTCGTGGTTGGCGTGAGTGTGACGGCGTTTTGCGCAGCGGTGGGAGTGAGAGCTGAGGAAAGAAGGTGGTGATTAACATTGGCATGTGTGTTACCGGCTGGTTCTCATCGGTAAGCGAGAGGTGTGGTGTACGGAACGGGGCCAGGTGTTCTTGCAGACGGGCGAGTCCGATACGAGTGGGGCGCGCGAGTTCGAGGCTACTACTCGGCGGTTGGAGATTATGACGTTTCAGTTGGGAGGAATTACAAGACGACATGGCGGACATCGATTTCGGATGATATGGGTTTTTTTGTGCGAAATGAATGAACGGATTTCTTGTACGTTTTCTCCATTAATTTGGATGGTATTTGATAATTCGAATCAATGGCTAATGCTGTTACCTTCTTTGCTTTGGTTATAGGCATTCTAGACGCGGGTTGACATTAAGCTGCGACTTCCAAAAGAAGCACTTTTTGTCTGCTTCACCCTTCACTTCATGCACCACCGCTTATGCTCAACCATATCTATCACCCAGTTCTCTTCCGATCGATTACAGCTTCTACTCCTCCCTCGACCAACGCCAACGGACGAACCACAGCATTGTATCTGGTCGTACACCTTCGAAGGGCAATTCCAATATCGAGATGTACCCGCGATTCCCCCGTTTCACATCCCTATGCCCTTTTCATCGCCAAGATCTTCCGACATTACATCTATATTCCTTCCTCCATCTCATTGCATCACTTCAACGATCAACAATCCAATCATCGTCATCCCGATTTGGGCAGGTCCAAGCAAATTCATCCATTTTCCCATCCATCCCATTCGATATTTCTGAAATATCTTTATTCCATTTTGCCTCCCATTCTCGACTTCTTTCTTTCCTTCGACTTCTTCCCCCTTCGTCCGATTTGTTTCGCCACTTCAACCCTTCGCTTTCGAGACCAGATCCGTATCCTAACGGAGACCTGATGAACCATTCAACAATTACTCGACAATTGCTACCGTTCATCACCCTTCGACTCGGCCGATGGTAATTACGCACAGTATCAATACGCCTCACATTACGCCCCACACGGGGTAGGATCCCATGTAACCCCCACGATTACCCACCCTTCAGCATCGTCAACCCATGTCTTGTTCCCCATTTTCCATGACACCTACATACATACCGTAAGCTTATTATATCCCCCTTCTTACTACCCTACATCACGACTTCATCACGAACTTTCACGGACTATTCATGACCTTTTTTGTCCTCTGGCAGGATAGATACTTGCGCACAACATGATCCAGAAAAAACGACAATTTTCCCATTTCTTGACTTCTCGATATACCATTCTCCATAATACACGTATATATACTCATAGACCTTTTTTGTTCGTCGTTTTATGGACGCCTTAATCAGAGCTTGAGATTGCATTTCAACGAGCTTCGTGTTCGTCCTTGGAAGTCGCATCGAGCTGATACAACTTGAAAATGGCCGTACGTTCCGTTGCCTCCGTTGGTTGACTACGCCAGCACTTGTTCCATCAACTCGAAACACTTGAAACTTGGACATTGCGATGTCGAAATAAAACACACGCTGAATTGTCGCGCCTAAGTTCTTCCTCGTTGGAGAATCGATGGGGATTGCAGAGTTCGACGTCGACTACGGGCCATGCTCTGTCAGAGTGGAGTTTCACTAAGGCCAGCTAGGCTGAGTTCTTACTTCGATTTGGCAAGCCCCCAGGCGAGTATGAGTGTACCCATGGTAACCTCAAGGTTTCCACTTGATAGCGCAGTTCTGACGCTACGAAGATATTAACATGAAGTTGACTTGCACTCGTTCCAGCTTTGATAGCCACCTCCCGGGGGCAACTCGCCTGAACTCGTAAAGTCATATTACTTTAACGTTGAACGCGCTCATGTTTGATGCTATACGTACTCATATACGTACTCGGACCGTCCCCATCCTAGAGCTTCGAAATTCGAACTGATGATTAATTCGACTCGTTGTCCAAGCCTTGCGAGAGATATCACGGTGAAGGTGAAGATAGTGCGTATGTCATTAGGTATTAAAACATGAACGTGAGGAAACGTTATCTAGGAGAATCATGAAAACTATGCTACATCCAATAGATTCCGGGAGATTAGAAAGTATGAGAAGACCGTCCGTGCTCTAGCTAGCAAAGCCAATAGTAATAGTAAAAGAAAGAGTCCGTTCCTCTAACCTCTACAAAGACTGCGAAGATAGGAATAGGAAACTAGTGTTGTTTACCATGACTGGGTTTTCCCTTGGGCTTTTGGTGCGGGTGTTTGGAGACGACGTGAACGGGTTTCTTCACCGAGTTCGAGCCCTTCTTGGGGCCGTGGTGATGGTGCGGCTTTTCGGGGAGACGATGCATCGGGTTCTTACCCATGCTCATTTTTTCGGGTTTGTTGCTGTACTTGGTGTAAGCAGGGCAAAGCTTTTTCCATGCATCTTTGAGGAGAGTTCAGTGCTGGTCGGTCATCGCGGAGTTCGCAGAACTCACCTGGAACAGGGTTGGCTGCAGGAGTTCCGTGGGGATCTTCGGCGAATACGACGGCGAAACCACTAGAAGTAGCGAGGTGAGCTTTCACTAGGTCGAGACATTAAAGGGCTTAACGTACAGTTCGAAGTGCCAATCGATGTGGCTATGGGGATAAAAGGTCAGTAAGTAGTCCGAAAGGGGTCTATAAGTGCTACACACCAATGAAGAAGCCTACAAAGCGGAAGTTAGTCCAGGCCTACCACTTTGGAAGTAAAACTTACCAAGGTCCAGGGTTATCAGTGACGAAACGAATAGTAACCTGATCTCCGGCGGCACCATTGGATACGACATCACGTCGGATCGGGTTGTCAAAGTTGTATGTTGAGTTGCCGGCGCTGCGAACGACGGAGAATAAGTGCTAAAAAGTATCGTCAGCTAAGGGAAATGTAGTCCAGGGAAGGAGAGCATACTCCATGAAGGTGAATGGGGTGCTGGAGGATGGTCATCAGTGACTGGATCGCTTTGTGAGCAGTTTAACTTGAACTCACGGGTCCACCAATAGCACCACCTGGGAGTGTTAGCTCGACGACCTTGTTACGAGGAAGGGTGTAAACACTTCCGGGAGGGAGGAGTTCCTGGGCAGACCGAGCTCCGGATAGGATTTGGGTCAAGACAGGGAGGGTAGGAGGGACGAAGGTCTTGTTGTTGACAGTGTACAGGAACGAGGTCAGGTTGAATTCCGAGGCGAGGTTGATGTTGATGTCTGCGCCACCAGGGAAGGGCTTGCCAGGTGCCCGAGGGTTGTATAACGGATGAAGATCGGTTTCGAGGAGGGGACTAGTGCTGTTGATTTGCTTGGAGGTGGGCTCTTCGCAAGGAGCACCCTTGTAGCGAAGAATTGCAGAGTTGATACCACCGTCGAATCCTTGTGCACCAACGTTCGGGTTGGCGCGGATCCAGTAGTTGCCAACATTCTGCGTGGCATGCAGGATGAAGGAATAACGTTGGCCTAAGGGAGAATTATGAGAGGATGAGCTGTATCGGAACAGGTGTCACTTACCGGCAAAGATTTGGAGGCTGTCAACCCGAACCATCTTTGTATATTCTCCGTCGGCCTCGATAACGTACATGACATGGTTGTCAATTGAGAACTGGTAGTTGGGATCGCAGACCATGGAAATGAGACGGAATCGGTAGCGCTTTCCGTGCTCAACGTTGATGATACTAAGTGGTACTTTGGGTCCATCTTTCGATCGACCGAGACCATTGATGAGAGTACTGAAGGGACGTGATGAGCGTTTCAGTGGTTAGACTGGGGAAAGTGGAGTAATACCTGTCGGGGGTGGGAACACCCGTAACGGCAAGCGAAGGGATGTGATACCAGTCTTCAAGCGTGATGATTGTTTGCTCTACGAAACGTTAAGCAAGGCAGAGTTCGACTACCAGGAAAGCTTACCATTGTCAACATCGTAATGCGAGAGATATGGATCGCGTGGGTTGTAGACAACCATGGGACCACGAGCACCGTCACAATACTGTGTCGATAGATGTGAATGGTACCTTGAAGGAGAATGTGAGGACGGTAATGATGTTCAATCAAAGACAGATTCACGCACCAAAATGTTCCAGGATGTGATGCTTCGAACCGATATTCGAATGACTGGCCGGGAATGATGGGACATTGAGTCACGAAAGCAGGACCGTCAGCCCAGTTGGTACCACGTTGTAGCAGACCATGCCAGTGCTACAAGAAGTTGAGCACGAATCAGAAACGCCGAGGCATTGAGAACTCACAATACTGGTACTTGTTGGCATTGTTTTATCGACGAGCTTGTTGACGACGTTGATTTTGAAGGTGTCTCCCTGCAAATGGCGTGTGAGTAATCAAGCGTTAAAAATAAGCATTCAACTTACGGTCTTGCCAACAATGAGAGGGCCGTGAAGAGAGCCGCCGATCAGAGCGGCACTATTGGAAGGTCAATATGGGTATTTACTCAAGCCACTTCGGTGACCAACTTACGATTTTGGGAAGCCGTCGGGCGAGACCACTTTGTTTGTAAGTGTCAGCTCAGCAACGGGACCAACGGCGGCTTGCACCGCCAGTGGTATGAGCATGAGAAGTGTCGTAAAAGTTTTCGTGAGCATGAGGGGGGCGTCGTTGAAGGGGGCGTTGCAATGATAGTTTAACGGACAGAGGGGGTCCAACTTTTAAACGTCCAACGTTCCATAGAACCAATAGTCTGGATAACATGCGAAGGACATGTTGGCAGGCAAGACATTCACTATCCTGTGTCTCGTCGTGGTGGTTGTCGAGGGAAAGGCGGACCTGGTTGCTTCCTTCGAGGCCGGAGCGGCACTTCCGCTGCAATGATAGGAATCCCTGGTCAAACGGAGGACTAGGACCGTCGATCATCCCTGATCACCCGTACCTTGTCGTCTTCGAGGAAGTGACGTTATCACGCATCTGGTGCATGAGACATAGCAACGTCCTCTGCGGAGGAAACAGACCACATGGATTGTACTTCGAGTACGTCCACTATGTTCTTCTGAACACACTTGATACAATGTTCCATTGCTGCAAGTCCGAGAAAGTGGAAATCAGCTGGGTATGTGTTTCTAAGCGAAGAATCAATACACATTGAACCAAGTTCTATGGAAGCTCTGTTGCTTGCCATTAGTGAGTTGAAAGACCTCATGCACAGCTACAGCCCTGCCGAGGAAGGTCTACAAAGAATTATACAAAGACACAACGCGTGGATGGACCATGAACGGTCTCGAAAAAAAAGAGATGGGAGATGTTTGAGAGTGAGCCCTGAGTAGTCTTTCTGAAAATCAGCAGCCATTTCCCCATTTCAAGTAAATCTCCAGTTCGTAGGTGAGCTTTGGACGGGCTTTGGAGAACATGTTGAAAAAAAGATGAGGTTGGCGTTGAAAACAAAGTGCTTCCATTTATGGAACGACAGCCCCTAGAGAGAAAAGGAAAATAGGGTCCTACATCTGGTAACGGAAATTGGGGTGTAGGTATCCTAGGTTTTCCATTTCCTTCTGGCTTTTCCCTGTGATCTTGTAGTCGCGCTCTCCTCGATCACGCTTTCTGTTTTCCCGCCTAATATATATGGCACCAAACAAGGTCAGAGCCGCGACTGTGGTACTCGTTGCGAGATTCAAAGAGTTTCCATTGTGGTAGTTGGGAGAATCCATGGGGAGGTACGTCCAGACTCTGTCATATTGTATATTTATCAAATACTCAAATCATGAAGAAAAAGAGACGAACGCGATGACAGCGCCAATAGCACCAAATCCTATGGTCGTCGAATTGAGTTTGAGTCCCTCGAAGTACGGCATATGAGCATACCAGGTATTATAGCAGTAGTAACAGCCTTGATCGTATCAGGAGCCGCATTATCAGTGCCCCAGGCCAGTAAAAGTGGACCTGCAGGAGCTCCTCCGGATATTGATAGGAAGCATGCAGCATATCTGTAGAGATAATGGAAAAATGGTCGTCCTTGCAAAGGGGAGGAGACACACCTAGCATGTGGGTCATGAGATCCGACAGCAAGAGCGTAGCCAAGAGCTACCACCAAGACAGAGACGATAATTGGTAAAGCCCTTTGCTTGATACGAAAGCTAGTATATGTTGCGAAAACAGCACTAACAGCGCTAACGAGGTAGGGTGGAACGGTGCGAAGTTGAGATTCAACGGTGGCTAACAAGCGGGGAACTTTGGTAGCTTAAAGGCAAAATTTCGGATGGTTTACTCACTGAAATGGCCAACTGTGAAACAATAAACTCGCGCATAATGGCATCATTTGAAGAAAGACGCACGAGTGGCAATCACGGTAGGCATGAATAGACTGAGTCCCTGGAACGATATGTTTATCATAATATATGAGATAGTGCAAATAGCGGTCTAGGAGGCGGGTTTTAAGTAGGACTTAAGAGAAACATCCTAGTACCTACGTTGACGTTGAATGCCTTGACTACAAGTTTGAAGTTCGTAGGCCCCCTGTCTTGGTAGCTTGATCTGCGTCAATGCGAGCCAGTGCTAGTGCTCGTTCGTCGGGCGACAGGAAACGAGTATGTTGTGGGTCCGCTGGAATAATCCAGAAACATAACAATCCAAATACAGCGGTGATTAGACCTAATCACGTCTTTAGAATGTTCAGCCACGAAAGTTGCTCCTGCATTGCTAACCTTCGATGAAAAATATTTTCCTCCATGATGTCACGATGCCGAAGTCGCGGATACTCAGTAAGCCTGAAGCCAGAAGACCACCAACTGTGGAAGGGGGTCACCATACAGCTGCGACGGGGAAGATATGAACGAACAGGCTCCAGCCAGCGACGGGGAGACACCAAAGAAGATACCGAGCCTGAGAACCAATTCCGATCGACGGTAGTACTGAAAGGATAAGCCTCAGTAAGAGAGTGGCGCTAGCCGACTATAGGGTGATACTAACCCGGGAGAGAATATAAGTCAAATAAGCCAAGGTCCGTCGTGTAAGCATTTCAAGTATGAACCAGCGTAGACTCTAACTGCGTACCAAAGTTCCGCCCTCAGCAATGCCCAGAAAGACTCTACTGACGATGAGGCCGTTAAACGACTGCACGAACGCGGTCCCGATTGAAACGATGCCAAAGGCCGTGATCATGCCTGCAAGGCACATCGACCCGTAACGCTTTAGGAGAAGGTTGGAAGGGATCTCCGCTGCAATGTACTGGTGAAGGAGTTGTGTTACAGCGACATCCTCATGGTGACGTAGGTGGAGAGACGCACAGAGACATAAAAGACTGTGAGGGCAATGTTAAAATCAAATCCTTTCATGTGAAGGTCTTTCTCAAGTCCTGGGAATAGGATCATATATCATGAGACACATCCTGTGGGAAGACAGGATGAAACCTACCCGCAATTCTTGCATTGCCTGGTAAATGTGTGGGCACAGTCATGCAGGAACGCATTACGCAGAATACAACGCACCTATCGCGGTTCTGTCAACGAAATTGGTGCAGTCTGTTCAGCTCAGGGTCAGATTGGGAAGCAGCCGGATACTACATGCGGCCAACATATTATTGTGAACAACGGAAGGAGAAACCAATCCAACTTTCGCCTGAGGCGCCTAACTGCCTCTGTATCGAAGTCTTCAATGTCCCCATAGGTCGGAGAGGCGTCGAAGTCTTTCTCGAGCGAGGTCGGTTTGTTGCCGTCTACGACTTTGAGTACCATGAGGATCGTGGAGAGAAAATGAGAGGACGGTGCGGTCGAGGGGTGGTGGGTAGGTGATATGTAGGTATATAGGACTTACTTAGACAGCGTGGTGGTGTTCTCGTGCTCCATTCGGAAGCACCGTGTATATTGTGTTAGAGAATCATTGGCTTGACGAGACCCACAGCATGAGGTGAAGCTGGAAGGTGGGAGTTACTTCGGTTCTAGGCGACCCCGATCTTCAGCGTCGTCAACTCTATTGAGCCAAAAAGGGGTCGAGGGGTGTAAAATGAGTTCAAAATATTTGCTACGTCGTGTACATCTTCACAGTTGATACCTAAATTGTGGATGGAGGTATCCTAGCTCTTCAATTTCTTCTTGTGTCTTATCCTGCAGCCGATAATCCCTCTCTCCACGCTCGCGTTTGGCGTTCTCCCATTTGATGTATGCCGTTCCAATGATTAGGAGGACGATGATGGTGCTTGAGGAGGCAAGATTGAGCGTGTTACCGTTGCGGTAGTTCGGTGCGTCTGCTGGTAAATAGGTCCACACACTAGGGGATTGGGGTGAGCATGAGATCAAGAGCTCGTCAACGAAGGCTTACGCAATAATGGCTCCAATGGCTCCAATACCTGAGCACGAATCATTTAGTTGGTGTTTTCCATTTGACCAATGATACTGACCAGGAATCATAGCAGTGGTTACTGCGCGAACAGTCTCAGGTGCCGAATTGTCAACACCCCACGCGAAGACAAGGGGACCAGTGGGTATAGCTCCCGCAATAATCAGGAAGCAGGCAGCATACCTGGAGTCTGTGAGTACTGCGTCACGTCATGAGTAGAATAGTTTCAATCTCACCGAGCATCGGTATTATTAGTGCTGATGGCGATAGCATAGCCAGCGACAACCAAAGGCATGGATATGAGCATGAGAATGGCGCGTTTACGGAGACGGAGCCCAAGGTAGCAGAAGATCAATCCCCAGATAGCTGCGGTAACGTACGGGGGCACCGTGCGCAATTGAGCCATGACGACAGCTGATACGTTCTTCAGCCTTTGAAGAGGGCACAACATTGGTATCACTCACTGAATCGTCCGACTGTCGGGTAAGAATTAGCACGAAGCAAGGGCGACATGGACGGAGACACACGCACGATTATTGATGACCGTGGGCATGAACAAGGCCAAGCCTTGGAAGGAGATGTTGAGCAAGAGGTACACCATGCCGCACAAAATGGCCTATGAACAGCCTATTTGAAAGACTCCAAAGCGAGTTGAGACCGGGACACTCACGTTAAAGTTGAACGCCCTCCAAATCAATTTCATCGTTGTCTTCTCAACCTTTCCTTGATTCTTTACTACTCGATCGGCGTCCAGTCTGGCTATGGCCAATGCTCTCTCTTCCTCAGTGAGCATCTTCGTTGTGCGAGGGTCTGAAGGTAAGAGGTATATACACGAGAGCCCAACGACCATGGTAATGAGGCCTATTGTTCACGAGTATGGCGTCAGCATCCGAAAATGGAGTGAAGTTTAAGAAACGCGTACCTTCGACGAAGAAAATCTTCCTCCATGTAGTAACGGGCCCGAAATCACCTATTCTCAGCAACCCCGACGCTAGCAAGCCACCAACTAGACATGCGTGTGAGCGTGTGTCAGAAAATTGCAGCAAATGTGCTTACAAGCTCCAGCCAGACAGGGCGCCGTTCCAAAGAATATCCCCAGTCGCATCACATATTCCCTCTTTCTGTAATACTGGTCGATCAAGTTAGCTAAGTTGCGGACTCAAAAAGACCAAAAACACCGAAACTGCTTACTCGGGACAGGATATATGCCAGCCCTGGCTAGATAGGAGTGGCGGCGTGAGACATGCATCACATCGAGACGATCATCTTCTCACCAAAGTGCCGCCCTCGAAGATTCCCAAGAGGACTCGGGTGACAGCTAATCCAGCGTAGTCGTGAACGAACGCAGTCGCGAATGTAGCGACGCCGAAACCAGTGACCATGATGGCCAACGTTATCGATCCGAATTGTTTTAAAAGTACATTTGATGGAATTTCAGTGACAACAAACTAAGAGAAGAAGGAAATCAGGTTTCGTTACTCAGCTAACACGAAGTTTGGACCCACGAAAACATAAAAAATCGTCAAAATTTCGTTGAAATCGAATCCTCTCAGTCCCAAATCACGTTGAATACCAGCGATGTTGGCATTTCCTGGACGAAAGGGATGAATACGCGGACGCTGGAGTCAAGGGAAAGGCTACCAATTGCAGTCCTATGGAGACCCAAGTCAGCGAACCGAATGACGATGACAAGGTGGAGAACTTGCCTATCAATAAAATTTAAACACACTATTGGTTGAAGACCGACATCAACATATGTTCAATCATGAATCATGAACGATACTCACATATCAGAGTGAAAAGAGGGACAAGCCGCAAGTCCAACTTGCGAACAAGTCGAGCTTCAGCTTCTGGGTCAATGCCATCAGTGGCCGAAGCACCAAGCTCGAGGCTTGGTGCGCTCCTCTTTTCGTCGATGGAAGAGCTTCGCTTGGATTGGGACATCGCTATCAAGGAGGGGGGAAGGGAAAGCGATACCTACTAGTTCTGACCATGCCGACATCCATTTATAACATATCGTTCTTTAGTCCCCGGTTTACACCCACCTCCAAGAGTTTCCGATCCCGCGCCAAGCCTTGGTTGCAAAGACGTAACAAAATTTCTGTGGCCCCTGGAGAAGGACGATATCAGAAATTAACCCTGTTGATGCCTTGCGGCGCATAGAACAGAGCCATCGCTGGCTAGTATGCATAGGCGTGTATTCATTTCCTGTACTCGTGTTTACAACCAAGATGGATGACATATGTGGGGCATTCACTTCTGTGGGTACAGACTTACGACACATATATGTTGTAAGGCCCACAACATGACCCAAGCAAAGTCCAAGTTGAACATCGGCGGAGACGATTGTGTGTCCATGCACAAACTTCGATGAGCTTGCTTGCTTTCGAGAGGCTGAGAGGCTTCTGGGACCTGATCCTCGCGCAGATGGCGGCCTATGGGTAAATGGAGATAAGTGCTTAAGCACATATGCTATGTAGGAAGTTCTCTCACCTCATGTTCATCCGAGGCACTAAGCCATGTATGGACCTCCTCCTCCGTCACCATATTAGGTGGGTCACTTGTTCGCTCGAGAAAAGACATAGGTCATTTGAGAAGATCGAAAGTTGAACGTGGAAGTTATGGAACCCCGTCCGAAGAGCCTGTTATCCAGTTACCTTCGAGTCGAGTTGATCCATCTACACAACCGTCTTCACAATAATCCTGGCTTGGGCTCCCATGGAGTGCGCACCATGGACGAGGGGACCTGGAAGTAATCGACACCCAATAGGTAAGGCTAGTTTTGGTTTGGTGATCATTGAGGCACAAGTAACGGGTTGGACCTACACGCGCTTATCAGGTCAGATGAACGGAATCAATTCATCCAGGTTGGGAGATGCAAGGGTAACTGCCAGCCTGGTGCCAGTGGCGGATTCAATAATAGGCTTAGACTGTTTGTGCATCGTTGCGGGACTGACGTACACTTTGTATGATGCGTCTGATTGATCTGCCTGAAGGCTGGGTCGTACTGGGGAGGTTTAGATAGAACAGTTCTGATGGATGAACGTTAGAACGACGAGTCTGGTTGATTGCGGAACTTGGGAGCAAAGTATGTTCAGGCATAAGCACAATAGATAATACAACATCTAGAAGGCTGGCAGGTTAGTAGACGTGAATGGGCAAGGCACGGTGAAGTTCTTACTTGGAGATATAAAAGTGATAGCGATACAAACGAGGTTGATAATCTTTGATAATTTACAATAAAATTAGAAGTTGAGAACTAGGTCGACCTGGAGACGACGTTAGGGACATCCGTCTTGTGACAAGAGGGAGCTTACCTCCGAAATCCGCCTGTCCAGTTCTGCCGCAAACAAATCTCGAAATTCTAGCATATCCAGGATGGTCTTCCTCCCACACGAGCACGTCTTGGTCTTCTCCAGAACCTCGTCCATGAGACTTCGCTTCATGAGCGTCGCGACCGACGGCCGTTCCTTCAAAGCCTCGCCTAGTTGTCTCATGTAATGCAACCACCATAGCCTAGCCGGTACGTTCATGTGCCCGTTACCGATAAGAACGTACGTTGACCCGGTGCAACTGCACGGGACGCGATAGAACCAAGTCCACGTATCCTTCGATATCCAAGAAAAGTCCTTCGCGACGCCAGCCGCCACGCTACTGCACGCAAAGTAGTATTCGACCAGTCGTTGGAGGTTCCCGGCTGAGATATGCTCCATCTCGCTGACATATCGGCGTTCGGGTAAGGATAGTCGTAGGGTATGTTTGGCAGCGAATCGAGCGGGTTGTTGGAGGCCGTATCTGCAAGCAATGGCGAATACTCGCATTGGATCCACCTCGACGAAGCGCGGCGATACCAATATCTCCCCAAGACACTGCTGCACCTCCTTCATCTCGTACTTCGCTGCCACATGGAGCACTGCCTGGAGCTCCTCTAGTGTCTCCATGCGCGGTATTTCCACAGAACGAGGGTAGACGAAAGGAAGGAGTCGTTGGATCGTTTCTGCTGATTCCGACATGGGTATTACGTGTGAACCTTCGCTCATCTCGTCGCTTGCTCCTGGCTCTGATGGTTGAGGAAGTGATAGCAGATCGGCAAACAAAGGTGACGAAAGGATAAGCAATGCTCTGTAGATTCGAAAGTCGACCGGCGGTGTATCCGAGGAACGCAAGACCACAGACATTTGGGGGTCCCGGTCAACATTCGAGCTAGGCAAAGGGAGTCGTACAACGTCCATTGCGATACTCGGTGTTTTGGGAAACATCGTATGCTGGAAGGTCATGATGGCAGGAAAGAGAAGGGATCAAGGGTGTGGGATCAGTCTCGGTCAGGTGGGTCATATTGGCAGTGGTAGATGAAGAACTTGGGAAACGATGACTAGACTAGTGGGTCAACGGATAAATAGTACAAGCTCGGCGTATCCCGACTAATTATTCAATGAATATCGTCTGAGGGGGCTTCTTCACCAACTCTTCAAGCGGTGGTGGCATGACCGTTAACCGCCATTCGCGTTTATACCGCGGGGGAAACTTATTCTTGAGGGTACGGAGAAGGACGACAAAAGGTCCACCGTCGTTCTTCGTAAAGGCTCCGAGAACGCACAACTTCCACTCTCCATTGTCACCAGGGAGCTCGACTTCCGGGTCCATCTTGTGGAATATCATTAGGTCACCCTCATTAATGATGGAGTATGTGTATTTGCTGTGGATGGTGGGGACGGGGGTGATGCGAATATCGTAAAGCGTGGCCATGATCCTGAGACCACTATTCGTGAAACTAAACGAGGGGTCGAAGTCTGGGTGAGTGGCCAGATGAGGAGCAAACAGGCAATGAGCATCAACATTGCCATACAGGTCGGCTTGGTGAAAGCCTTTGGGGTTGGCGCAAATCATCGAATTCCATTCCGACGGCTTGTCGTCGTCCCAGTGAAAGCATGTTCTATCGTCGGAATACTGAAGACATTCTAACAGAAGGCGATAGAATGCTCGATCGCGTCCCTCGCCATACGCGATGGGGATTTGGACACCGAGGAGACCGATTAGGCAGTATGCAAGGTCTTCCGGGCGAGTAGTCCGACGCAGAGAAACCCAATGAAAGACGTTGCGAAGGTTGCTAGGACTCGGGGTGTAATAAAGGAGGTGGTGCAAGTCAATATCTATAGACTTCAGTGTTAGAAGTCGCTAGGTCGAGGGAGTAAGACGACTAACAAGTAAGAGCGTGAATACTTTGGACAATAGAGCTGAGACCTTCAGCCAGCTCCCAGTCTGGTTTGTAAGGGACTTCTTCTTCAGGGCGAACGATGTCGAAGCGATCTCCAGTTGGGTCAGACCAATCGTCACCCAGGAATTTGAGCCGCCTGGGTGCTAAAAGCTCTTGCAGTGTCCAACCTCTGCTTGACCAATCCGACGTGAAATGGACGATAGACACATACGCGTGCCTATACCAGGTATACATCGATCGGATAGATTCATCGAGCTCAGAGCTGCTGGTCTTGTCGATACACGCCGTATCGATCCACACAAATCGGCAATCGTACTTCTGAGCGGCCTCGCAGAATTTCTCCAGCTTCGCGAACCCAAGCTTGTCCTTCGCTCGATCAGGCTCAAGCATATCGTGAAAAAGGACCTCGTCTGTAGCCCAGCGGTGGGATAAGATGGCGTAGCGTGCGAGAGGCCCAACATGCTCCAAGATCTTCTCACTGCTAGCATAGCTGAAACGGCTCAGATTTCCTCCGAACTGCTCTTTGAGGTCCTCCAAGACGGCGTTGCAAACAAAATCTCGGGTAATGAAGTGTTTCGCCTCAGAATCGTAGAGACGAATGGGGAAGTTGTAGACAAGGCCTTGGATGATGGCTAATACCCTGAAATGTGGAAGAAGAGAAGATACGACTTAGAGCGGTTTGTCTTGATGCATGAATGAAAGACTCACTATGAGGTACAAAATGTAAGGGCATTATTGATCAAGAAGCGATCATGCCTCAGGGTGGTCTGCAACTCACATAATCCTACAACCCCTCAGGCCTTCTGAGAGAAAAAAGGTAGACCATGACGAACATACCTCAGTTTCTCGTGCTTCATAATCATTCACTGGTTCTTCACTCATAGCAGCTCCGTGAGCTAGATGCTCAAGGTATGATAGCAGAGAATTAAAAGGTGATAGGACCCGTGCCTAGTCAAAAGACTATTGCGAGCGACCATCGATGCTAGATGATTGGCAGTGAACGAAGAAGGCCCGGGGGTAGACCCTATGCATCGAAATAGGGGCGGACGTGGGTTGCCAAGCCCTCGCCTGGGCCATTCCAACCCACCAGTGACCAGAGGCACGCTCAGCGCTGGGCACAGCATGTCTGATTGCCGTCTTCGACTGGCGCTGTTGGCGTTGAGATTCTGTACAGGCTTGAACACGGTGTTGCATAGCCGGGTAACAAGGGGATTAGAAATTTCGCGGGCGGTGCTGGCAACCAACATCATAAAGCTTCCGCAAAGGCAAATTCATTCCCTCCATCACACTCACCTTTTGCATCCTTCGTTCGTTCAAGGTTTTATTCGTTTATTTCCTTGAAAATGCGTTGTTTCGGTCCAGCGACACCAGGCTTCCTCGTCACGCTCGTTGCCACCGTCCTGCTCGGCCTGGTATCATTCAATGTACCATATTTTCGGTCGCTATACTTTCTGAAAGCCAGTATCAGCGTCAACAACGTGAACGGAACAATCACGTTCGGGACGCTAGGGTATTGCTTGGACTTGCCCAATAATTCGACATGTTCGAAGCCTGCGGTTGGGTATCAACTTGGTGCGTACTCTGGATGAATTGCCTCTTGACAAAATTCTCACACATGCAATAGACGTAAATGATCTTGTTGACAATAACTTGCCCGTTGAAATACCCGATATCCTTGTCAAATGGATAACATACGTTCTTTTCCTTCACATCGTCGCGTTCGTCCTCGCGGGCGTCTCCGCAGTATTTGGCCTCCTTGCACACCTCGAGATGATCACCATGTCATGCTGCAGTAGCCTCGTTTCCGGTCTTGCCTCGACCGTCGCGATGTTTGCCTTCATCTTTGATGTAGCATTGTTCTTCATCACCAAGAAACGCATAAACAGTATTCCTGGCGGATCAGCACAAACTGGTGTCGCCATTTGGTTGACATTGGCCGCTGCGCTCGCGTTAATATTTACCGGATGCTTCTACGCATTTGGACGATGCTGCGTGCCGAGTGGACATAGTAGGGGCCGGAGCATTAGCAGGGACGTCGAGAAAGGCCACTACGCGAAAATTCAGCACTCCTGAAGGGGACATACAACCTCAATATCCACACCCATGGACTCACAACGTAGCATCTAAATATTGGACTTATTCAGCATGTATCGAGTGTATCTTTATTCGAGTCTTGATTCCTTTGACCCGAGCAACATCAGCGTGCCAGAAAGATTAGGTATAACTGCAGACTCCAAGCCTCACGAGGCTGCCTCAGAGAGTGAGCGGAGCTTGGAGGTTTGTGCGAGGATTCCGAGATGCTACACTTACGGCTTGGGAAAACTTCACGTATTCTAGGGCCGGACATCCGTGAACTTATTTTAAAATCGGCGTGCCTGGTCGAACAAGTAAGTAAACGGCAGTGAGGGCCTGTTCAATCTCTGAGAGGATAGAAATTGAGAGCCGCTGAGACTTGCTCATTCGGTGGCCGTCATGATTTATCATAGGGAAGGGCTGCGTATGAAGGCACCCGAAGTATGGGGTCCACGACCTAAAGCAAAAATTCCATCAAAGACAATGTAAAAAGGGTAACAGGAAGGGGTGCACATAGAGTTGATAGCTGTAAGGGAGATTGGCTTGTACCATAAGGAGCGAGGAGAATAATGCCAGACATGTGAACGGCTCACAGGTATAATGTTGACGATTGGTCGACGAACCAATGGAGTAGTCGGATGCTTCTGACATCCGAGCGAGTGCAAAGCAGACTCTCGGGATTGAGTAATGCAGCTGAACAAAGGACGACCAGGGACTCGTCAATGTCCACCAGATAAGACCGCTGGACGAAAGATATGGTGGTGAGACGGCGAAATCGGTAGTGACGAGCAAATGTTCCGACCTGTCATGGCATATGGTGATAACAAGGGATTCGGAACATATCTTCTAAGTTCCTTATCGAGAGGGTTCTCATCTATAGAGTACGCACGTCAGGATGATAGCGGAGTCAGTAGGGAGGTAGACTCATGAACGGGTGTTTGAACGCAGACCTGAGATAGCTATTAGCATGTACATGACACGCCACCACGCTAACCTCTCCCATGCCGGTGTCAACCCATTCGCGGCTCATCATAAGGCTGAGAACAGGGAGGTATAGAGTAGAACCGTGAAGCTTGAAGCCCCACTGGTGTTTGACTAGCTGTCCATTCCGGGGGGCGTGAGGTCGCGAAGAACTGCAGTAGTCTTCATCCATTCATTGTCCAACTCACTGCAGTCTCTGCGAGTCCTTGGAAAACCCCGGCTAGCCACCACATGGTCATCAAGATAGTGGATGCGATATGATACAACGGCCTCAAAAGAGTATTCAATCAAACGACGAACGGAAGACTTTGACGGCCGATGGTATATACGCTAAATGTCTCCCATTCGTAAGGATCCGATTAGAGACGTGAACAGTAAGCACAAAAATCCACAGGAGGGTAGGAAACACGTACGCGCAATCAAAGCCAACCCCAGATGACTAGCGGCCGGTGGGTTTCGATTCCCCATTCGCGCTACGACCCCTTGAATCCTAGAGGAGAATGAGCATCACGAAACAACGTAGAAGAAGTACCGGTTGATCACCGGTGCCGCAAATTCCTCGACGTACATGACGACATCTTCTTTGGGATAACGAAGAAAGCCCCTTCACTCGCACGTCTCTCCACTGAGGTTTGGGACAGTTTGCCCGTCCATAAATAGTCGATGATAGTATAACCGTGACATCACAAGGCCTCCGGAGGAGTTTTGCTACCGAAGTGCGGTCCTGCGGTTGGTAGGCAGCCCACACGCTGGAGATTCGATGAGAACCAAGTATCTAGTCGTTTGCCTAATTATCGATATAACAATTCAATTGAATTCCGCTTCAGAGACATGAGACTGAAGAGGGTGCGTACGATTAGGGCTTCCGAAGGGAGTTTTTCCTTGAGAACATCAGGAAAGATGTGCAATTTGAGCCCCCGGAGAGGAAGGGAGGTACGAAAAACCGTGTAGCAATCCATACAAGTACGAGAAACCTGGCCGTGGTGCGGTAAGCATGTATCATCCCAGGGGAGCAGGCTATGTGGCTGAGCAGGAAATTGACCTATGGGCAGCGCTACGCACAGCAGGCTCCGGCTAGGACTAGCAGGATATACCAGTCCCTGGATCTATTGCCTGAGTATACTATGGATTCGTAGTTCAACGTTCTTGTACGCGAGCATTCGAATTGAACTGACACCGTGGTTCAGACCACACATGCCGTCACGGAAGGTATGAGCCTCCGTCGCTGTAAGCAACCTCCATGTCATCACGAGGTGTCGAGGTGGGTCAAGCATCAAGTTACCAATTGCTCATGTCAGACAGTTCGTCCAACACGACGGTGTGGTTCGGAAGCGCTCATCGGTAAATATTTTGATCCCCGCCAATTTTTACATCTTACTTCGGCGCCCCCCTTGTCCTGTGCGCGGTGAACGTGCCGCAGTTCCGCATTCCGTCTTGAAGACAGAATGCATGCTTGTGCAGCGCCGAGATGCCACGAATACATCACCTGTGGATGCCTGTTATTCTGTTTTAGTATTGGAACCGGAAGGGGGCAATCACTAGAACGGACTCGTCTTGCTGTACGCAAAACGAGTACACGCAGGCTTCGTGGTTAATTCGTGTTTTCTAGCTAGGCAGAAGAGTCAAACCATGACTATATTTGGGTCGAGCAAAAAGAAGTCCTTATTCAGGCTCCTGTTCTTTGCTTGTGTACAGGTGCCACAGAACCAGGACAAGACATACTAATCCCAGCGCAGACATCACCTGAAAAGAACCATCAACGGAAGAAGAAGAATAGAACTCAAAGGAAACAAATCATATTCACCCCACTGAATGCTATCGGTTTCCACCAGATGAAATCGGGTCCCAAGAGTGCGCCATTAACAGGCCCTGTTCCGAGGGCGCCGAAAGCGGTGATAAAACATGCAATCCCAAAGCGGACCCTGTGCAAAAATCAACAGCGATGAGTTCATCGTAGACGGTGCGAGTTGAGTGACGGGAGTACCCTATCTGGTCAGGAACACGCGATGAGAGGACGGTTGTGCAAGCCCCTGGTAAGGAGAGTACTGTAGATGAGGTGCAGATCATCAGCTACTGGACGACGCGCTCCATAGGAGGAGTAGGCACGGACCTATTCCAGAGGTCATCCCATATAAGACAGCAAATACGATAGAGCTTGTTGCTGTCTTTACCCCAAGGAGGCCGAATATGAGCCCAGTGGCGCAAAAGAGCGAGACGATGATGACGTTGAAGGGACCAAAGTGATGGGCAAGAAATCCTGCAGCGACACGACCGACGATTCCTGCGGCATTGAATATGGCAAGCTGTATACGTAGTGTCATTAAGTGCGACATGGATGGACAGGACTTTATTTTACTGACCAGGTAAAATGCGACCTGAGGCTGGATGCCATGATTAGTCGCGAAAAGTTCTAGATAAAAAACTGGGACCCGACTTAGTTATGCAAAACATTGAATACCCATGCACGTACAAGGGAAGAATAGGGCGCATGTGAGGCATAGAAGCCTACCACGCTATGTACTCAGCGACGCGTAGCAAAGGACGAGCAAGGGTTGAAAGCCCTCACCCAAATGTAAATACCCAAAAGGGGAAATCAGTGACAATGTCTCTGCCTGAGGCCTTCTGAACGTTTCGCTTGAACGCCGGGTTGTCTTTCATGAGCAAGTTCGAAATAGCCAGCAGTCCTAGGCACAGGAACGCAGAAGCGCGAACGCCTTGAGCAAATCCGGCCGACCCATGAAAGAGCCGATTCAGCATAATCGGGAAGATTGCACCTCCAATCGAGTTTCCTATACACTGCGAATGAACATATGTCAGCACGGGATAGAGAATGAAACTGACCTAGAGCAATCATGGCCATCGCGAACGATTTACGTTTGTTCCAATGGTGTCCTTGGATAACAATCGATGGAGCATATATCAAGCCAGCTCCGACTCCCATTCCTAGTCCTTGGGAGAGCCATAGCTGATAATATTTTGTTGGATGGGCCAACGAAAGCGAGAATAACCTTAAAGAGTGAAGATGAGGGCGATCACTGACAGATAAGGAAAGCTTCTCTACGCACGATACAAGAAAGATGAGTGAACCAGCTAAGACGGTTTGTCGGAAATATCCTTTGTCAAGTAACTTCCCAGCAGGAAAACCGACTGCAAAAATCAGGAAAATCTGCGTCGAACCGATCCACCCGACTTTTGAAGCAGACGCTGTATGGAAGCGAGTGTATATGTCCTCGTAAACACCGAAAGAGCTAGAATAGCCCGCAGATACGGTAGTTGCCAAGATTCTGGAGAGTAGTAAAAGAACATTAGGTCGCATAGCCCAATTCTGAGGGCTAAATGAAACCAACTTACCCTCCAATGAGAATTAACCATGGACGGAGACCAGCATCGTCTACTACATTGGTGGATCCCGTTGATTCCATGAGCCGGTGTACTGTGGTTGTTGGGAGCGATACTGGTTTCTTCAAGTGCTGGGTTAAATGTGCTAGTCCATGTACCGACGTGCTAGCGAGTTGGATGGATGCAAGGTGCGAAGCGGCGCTACTCAAGAGGGAGAGAGGGAGAGATGAGGGAGAGAGGAAAGTCTCTCGACGAGTAGTGTAAATGAAGGTTTTTCGAGGGCACTGCCTTCATATGAACTGGGGGCTTCTAAAGTGTTCGAAGCATGCGGGTGTATATATAAGGAAGGTGGTTGAAGAATCGGCCTCGGGGTCAAGTATCAAGAAAGGAGGCAAACAGGGATACGATTAGGCAAGTTTCAAGTCTGAAAGGGATAAGGGATACGCAACTACTTAGCAGATGCAGACAGGTTGATGGCGAGCACGAGTCTCTTGGGGGAGCTGGTCCGGTGACATCACAACAGAGACACCGCGTGACGATTGGGGAGGTGCTCGAGAGGCGGTCTGATTGAGTGAGAAAGCAGGGACTACGGATGGATCGTCAGTGAGGTCATGAGGTGTCCGCGATAGTGTGACGACGGTATGAAATGCGTTACAGTGAAACGAACGCGTCTCAGACCGCACCTCGTTACTCAGCCTACAGTTACTGAGACTCTGGGGCTAAAAGCACGGTCACGTGAATCAAGCTCGCACAGGGGCTAGGCCGCTAGGGCTCCAGTAGGGCAACACATCGTAGTCTGACTGATTGATCAAGCCATAGAAAGTTCTGAAAAGCCACGTCAGAAGGAAGGGTGAGCACTAAGTGGAGCAAGTTACTCACACATAAAAGTTCATTAATGGGATGATAATTCACATCCAAGAGTAAACCCCGACTACTGGACTCACGCAACGATGAGGGTTTATGCAGGCGCAGAGTGGGGTCATATTTGAATTTAAACCTTTTTCTCGTGCTTGCGCACGCACGCAAGGCAGATTAATCCCAGCACAGATGTCACCTACGATCAGCGATCAACAGAAGCAGAAGGAGTCAATAAAACAAGTATTTACTCCGCTGAATGTTATTGGTTTCCACCAGATGAAAGCGGGTCCTAGGAGAGCACCGTGAATAGGCCCTGATCCGAGGGCACCAAACCCAGTTACAAAACATGCGATGCCAAAGCGGAATCTATGGCGGAAAGAGAAGAATAACAATGAGATCATCGTGAGACGTAAGGTGTGATGCGACTCATACCCGATCTGGTGCGGAGTATGCGATGATAGTGCAGCCGTGCAAGACCCTGGTAGAGCAAGGACTGGGTGATATCCACATTATGGTAAGTCTCTGGCATTGGAAAACGGACGATGGTTGTACCCGTCCCAGAAAACATTCCATACAACGCAGCAAACGCCATAGCGCTCGCTACCGTTCTGATGCTAATTAAGCTGAATATGAGTCCGGTGGTGCAGAGGAGAGCGACGACAATGACGTTGAAAGGGCCAAAGTGGTGCGAAAGAAACCCAGCAGCGATACGCCCGATGATGCCTCCAGCATTGAGGACAGCGATCTACAAACTTAGTACATGTGAATCTCAGAGAGTGGAGGGCGAGACGTACCAAGTAAAATGCGATGTGCGGCTGAATATTATGATTGATTGCAAAAAGTTCTATGTAAAAATCTGTAGCCTGGATCAGTCGAGCAAAGATTGGCAAGGCAAATACGCACAAGGAAAGAACAAGGCACATGTCAGACAGAGGAGGCTAGCCGTCTTGGTTATCAGCGTCTGGTAGCGAAGGTAGAATTGGACCCACTCACCCAATGGTAAATACCCAAAACGGGAAGTCAGTCAGAATGTCGCGACCTGACGTCTTTTCAAGGTGTGGATTGAACGCCGAGTTGTCCTTCATGAGTAAGTTCGAGATGACTAACAACCCCAGGCATAGAAACACGGAGGCGCGAACACCTCGAGCGAATCCAGTCGACCCATTGAGGAGGCGGTTTAGCATGATGGGGAATACGACACCCCCAAGCGAGTTTCCTAAACAAAGCAAATGCAGATGCAGCCACGATGACGGCGGGGTGGATGAGCACACTAACCTAGGGCAACGATGGACATCGCAAATGATTTGCGCCGGTTCCAATGGTGTCCCTGAATAACCACCGATGGGGCATATATCAAGCCAGCTCCAAGCCCCATCCCTAAACCTTGGGATAGCCATATCTGATAGTACTTGGCCGGATGGGCCAGAGAAAGCGCGAATAACCTAAAAAAGTCAAGGTGAGCGCGTTCAATTGAGATGTTCAGGGTTCTCCACGCACGATAAGAGAAAAATTAGTGAGCCAGCTAATATAGTCTGACGGAAGTATCCTTTGTCCAGTAGCTTCCCAGCGGGTAGACCCACCGCGAAAATCAGACATAGCTGCGTGGAACCGACCCAACCGACATTCGAAGCTGATGCGGCACGAGAGCGAGTGTAGATATCTTCGTAAACGCCGAAAGAGCTGACGTAGCCGGCCGAAACAGTCGTAGCCGAGATGCTGTGGATGAATGCAAAGAGCGTGAGCTTGAATAGCGACATCACGAAAGGCATGAGACATTGACCTACCCTCCAATGAGAACCAACCATGGACGGAGGCCGGCATCGTCCACCACGGTGGCGGCTTCAGTTGATGACTCTGATGCTACCACAGCTTGTTCCATAATTCGATCAATGAGCAGCGACTGTGATACCTAAAAACTACATTCCCCGTGCCTCTAAGTACTGAATCAGCTCTGCTAGACCAGATACTAGTTCACCGAACAGGCATAACACCGGAGGGCATACCAGAACAACAAGGATAAATCGTCCATAGCACCCTGGGATGCTCCACAACTAGCAGAGGGCCATTGACACCGAACACTACGTCTAGTAGCGTGTGCGACCACCTTGCATGCAAAGAAGTAAAAGGCTGGGGCCATAGGGAGAAACGGAGCTTGGAGAGTCAAAGAATCAGATAGGGCTTTGTCCCGTCTGTCGCGGCAATGCTCGTCGTGAACAAGAATAAGGACGCAGCCAAGTTAGCAGAATCGCGTTGTTCATTCCAGGTAGATCTCAGGCGTGCACAGCGAGTTTCACGTTGACTTTTCAAAGTAGCTCTGTGGGATGAAGAGTATTTTCTAGGAACAGGGCCGGGGTTGGGAGTTTGCGCTAAGACTGGACACTAGATCGTGGTTGAGAGAGATCAGGACGCGTCTGAGGCGCGTGGGCGCGCACATAGGTTGCGGGCGCTTATAGACAGGGGCTCACTGCTTCCATGCGATGTCCCATCAATCGACCAGTACTGGGAGTCTAGAAACGTGAACTGCAATGATTGAAGCAAGTACCCCAGCCACGGTACATGCATGCTGTGGCAATAGACCGATGGACGGTCTTCCTGGCCTCCGAGATCAAGTACACCCGTTCATTGCCAAGACTCCAACACGATCGAGAATGATGGCAGTTTCAACCAAGTTTCAAGGATCAGATCGCGAGTCCAAGCAGAACACACACCACCCGAAGTCGACGTACACGGCCGACCGACTGCGGGCGCCCGACGTCAATTCCCTGGAACACAACTTACTGAAAGGTCGGAACCGACAAGCCGACACGAACGAAGGTTGAGAAGAGAAGCCGCCATCGCAACGGAGGGAACCTCGGAGACGCGGTCCCGAAAGTGTAGAGGTACGATAATTGGAAATCGGCTTGCCAAGACGGGAAATTTGGGCGCGACTCAGCTTCGGAAAGGAAGCGGGAGGAAGGAGATGGTGGGACGCCGATGTCTTCGCATTCGTGAACTCACCCAAGGAAACCACGAAACGCCTATGGGCCGCGTTTTATGAATTAATTGCGGTTGGCGGAGTAGAAGGCAAGAACCGGAAACGAAGGCTTGAGGTACCAGGTGACATACAGCGATGAAACAGCAGGAGTGCTGCATGCATATTCGGATGTAATGCATAATAGTAAGACATGTTTTGCAGAGAGCATGTGCATGGAGATAGTACTTAATATGCGGGCGGCAAACCGAAAAGGATGTGATGATGGTATAGAGGAATACATTTATTTCTACGTGACTGGTCAGTGGAATGCAAGAGGAAAGAACTGAGTGGGTGAACTCACCAAGATGATACCATCGAATCGTTGCTTGAACCAAGCCATCGTATCCTCCCTCTTTACACGGTGTTGGAAGCCAACTCGAGCCTTCTTCTGCTTTCTCCTCGCAACACGAGCTCCCGGACGACCCATGACGACATAGAAATCCATGCCAAAGATACCAATGGTAGGATCATACCTGGCACCCAAATCGATATGCTCCTGGATACCAAAGCCAAAGTTTCCCGTCTCGGAAAAGTTCTTTCTCTTCAACTCGTATTCCTTGACCTTGAGACCCCGCTCAAGGATTTCCTCTGCCTTTGGGCCTCTGATGGTGACGTGTACGGCGATCTTTTCGTTACGACGGATACCAAAGGTACGGACGGTGTAGCGGGCCTTTGAAGTCACCGGTGTTTGACCTGTGAGTTGTTCGAGGACTTTTGAAGCTCGTGTGAGGCGATCACCAGATTCACCGACGGAAATGTCTATTGAGCGGACGTGTTTATTGAAACTGTGTGTGTACATGGACTTGCTGTAGCAGACTCACTGATGACGAGCTTGTCTATCCGTAGCTCCTTCATGGGGTTGGTGGGTGTCGACTTTTGTTCGGCCTGTTGGGAGTAAGGGTCATTGGGGTCGGTGCGGGTGCGGGGGACATGAAGCGTACCATTTTGTCGGGCTGGCGGTTGTCGGTTGGCGCTGTTGATAACGGTGAGTAGGAATTCTCACCTTGCTTGGGCGAGGGTCAGCCACCGCAAACCTTGTTTGGAGGTACTGCATATTTGCTTCGGCAAACTCCGAAGGACCCATTGGCGCTCCAGATGCTGGCGCTCTTTCTTGTTCTCAGCGCTTGAGGAGCAAGATTTCTCCGCGTCCGCGCCTCGCTCTCTTCGAATTCAGGGCGTTTCAGGCCTCAGGCATCATGTCGACGTGGCTCTATCGCTTCGAGGTCTGGCGAATCTACGTCCAAGGGTATTATTCGCACTTGCATCATTATAGTGTATTCAGCTGGACTGACGTAAGGAATTAGTGGTTGACGTCGCCATCGTCGACGTCGTGCTCGACGAGCCAAGGCCTGCAATCCACTTATTATTAGCGGAGGTAAGAATGAACCGATAAATGGGATGTTCGCCTGGCGCCTTACTGGATATGGAATAGAGACGCGGGGAATTCTTCGCACCGAAAGGGTTGGATTTTGTTCCGGGCATTCGTTGACCGAGGCTGATCCAGGGTCCACGAATGTCCCGGCAACGATAAATCAAAGGCCTTCTGGATCGTGGCTGGCGATGGGGTTCACGGTCTCGCAGTCTCAGGCTACGCGGACCAAAACAATCTGCTGCTACAGACCGTCGGTCGCCAGAATCAAGCGACTCCTCCTCCTCGAACCACATATAAAAATTCGCAAGGCTGCCCCGGGTCGATAAACTCACAGCCCCCACCCCGCCAGCTCCTCCCAAGCCTGCCATGTCCGAGTCCCTGTCTCCTCATTCTTCTTCTTCTATTGCTTCCACCTGCAGCATCTGTATCGATCGGCTCAAGTCCCCCATCGCTCTCCCTTGCGGCAAGTTCTTTTCCTCCTCCTCGTCCGTGCTTCCTTTCTGACGGTGCCGAAAAACTACCAGGCCACGTTTACTGCAATGAATGCATCCTCAATACCATTCACCGTATAACTCCCTTCACAACCCAGCACAACTGCCCCACCTGCAGATCGCCCTTTTCGACAGGTATTCATCTCATCATCATCTCCATCTTTCCCAGCCCCCTCATGTTCGCCCCCCATCAATTAGTAAACATAGATCCAAACTTTGTCCCCCAACACCTGCGCCAGTATATAACGCCCAGCATTCGCAAACTCTACATGGACGACTCCATGCTTCCAAACGCCTGGCCTTCCGCCTCCTCAGGCGCTCTCACAGATAAAGACATCGCACGAATCATGGCAGAGAACGAGTCTCTCCGTTCAACTTGCAGCCTCTGGCAGCGCCGCGCAGAAGTCCAATCAGCAGCCACAATGGGTCTCATCGGCTTGACACGCTTCGCACGCGACAGAGCCGTCGAACTCAAACAGGAAAGGGACAAACTTAGGCTCAAGTATGAATCTCTAAAGCGTAAATACGCTCATCTCGAAGCACAAGAGTATGTACCCGCTCTCGATCGTCTCCATTCGACCCACTTATTCAGTTGTTTTGTTTCCTTAGTGCTGAAACCACCTTTTCTCCCCCACGCTCCCCCATGATTGAAGTACCCGAACCATCCCATGCGCAGCTGCCACCGTCTCACCCGATCGGCTCCCTGTTGGCAGAGGCAACCACCTCATACCCCCGACAATCCCAACCTCCCCTTCGCCCCGAATCCCCCTTGGGCTTATCGCTCCTCTCCCTGCCCGACTCTGCTCCACAGCTCGAGGATCTATTCGTGGATACGGATATTGATGTCCAACGACCGCCCGCCAAACGCAGACGCACCGAATCGCCTCCATCACCTACCCCATCAGAAACATCCCCCCTCGCGTCACCTCTATCAACAACTGCTCCCGGTCCCATTCCCATGCTCGTTTCTGTGAAGCGACGTGAGAGGATGTATGGCAAATCACGATCATCAACGCCGTTGCGACGTTCGCCTCGGAACGGCAATACTAGGCCATCATGATGTGTTCGACTGCGGTTATTTACCTCCACCCACATTTGATTCCGTTTCACAGCATCCCCTCCTTAACTTGCATTTCCATATCCATCCACTCAGCCTCGTCCATGATCAGACTTTCTTGATGAACTCGTACATATAGAGTGTGTTCAACATTATGACACGGTCACCATTATGGCTGCCCCATGTACTCTTTTTTTCACTGGATCCCCCCCTCATACGTCCAACATTATCATTATTTCCCTGGGTTTCTTTCGTGGTTCTCGCATCCTCATGGTCTCTTCATTGTTTCCTGTACATACATACCTCGTTTACCGAGCCCGGTCATTAGTTGGCCGGTACCATATGACACGCTTATATATGTAGTAGTGTTGACAAATCTGCAAGTGTATCATTCACCACGAGATGAGTTTGCCACCTCGACCGCACCAGGTCATATCTAGGTGGTGACGCGTCCGTCCGAGCCTTTTCTTCGACGTCCTAAGGTTCTCTTACGGAATCCTTGCTGAAAGACGGCACGGCACGCTCACGGTCCTGCTTTTTTACTTGTCCCTTGGGCTTGGGGGGCGCCACACACACACCGTCCCCGAGGGGTAAACCTGAAGTAGGCTGTAAAGATTGACCTGTCGGGATCTGATTAGATGGGCGCTTAGACGCCACGCGACATGGTTCGATCTGAATGTTCACGTTCAGACTTTAGAGTCGACGAGACCCACCTTGATGCCTGGCGATATCGTTCATGTATACGTGGGTGTGTGATGCTTACGCGACGAGCAGCGGAGGCTCATACGTTCCGTGATGTGATATGTGATGTATGATACTTATGATACGTGTGAGTGCATTGTTGAGTTTGATGTGGTGTTCAGTTGGTGTTCAGGCGTGTTGAATACTTACTAACTACTACCCCAGTTGCTCTAGTAGTAATTGAATAGATATTGTCCAGGGACTGGTCTATCCGAGTCCTGCTAGTACCACCCGATTCCCGACGCTAAGGGGATGCTGACCAGGGCGCCCGCCGCCGAGGCGTAGAGGCTGTTATGCGCAGCGACGCCCATACTACACCCTTTACTCAGAGTCTGCATACTCGCCTTGGATGTCCATGGCCGAGGCTTTTCGAAACTGCTTGGAATGGTACGTTCCCTTATATATCCTCGCTCTGTGCGGCTTGCTTCTCTCGTTCTTGTTCTCAGGCTTGAACAATGCACCCGATGATTGCTCCCAGCTGTGGCGTTAAGAATAAAATCATAGGGCGAACGGTGCAAAGGAAGCTCTTATCTTCTTTATCTGATTAGCACCTTGGAAGGTGAACCTTTACGCAAGGGAACGAGAGTGTTTCGCCATCGGTCTGTCCGGTCGTCTCACAAAATCCCCCCTACAGAGGGTTCAAACGTTCAATCAACACACGCGTAAGCCTGCCACTCCTAGTCACTGCAACTCCCAACGTGAATTTTGATTGAATTACTCATACCCAATGAAATAGGCGATCAATTAGATTCGTAACTCGGTTCGCACCGAAGCTTAAAAGGGTGTGGGTTGCCTGCCAACCGCAGGAACACCACGCATCGGTCGCAAAATTCCTCCGTGTCGCCCTTAAGTTTGTGATGTCACGATCCCAATATTGCTTACCGTACGAGGGTTTGGTACTATTTATGGCTTGGTGAACGTCTCTCCACTCTGTTCAAGATTTTTCGAGCCGAGCTTCAGTCCTCGACTTGAGGACGAGGAAGAAGGCGGTCGGTCACTGGTTGCCACCTTGGGTGAGGGGATCGCAGCTCCGGTTCTAATCCTTCCTTGAACATCGTTTTCTCAGTTCTCGTAAGTACCTCCAGGCTTCCAGCTTCCAGCCTCAGGCCGTAACGCGAATGGGGATTTAAGATTGAAAAGCCCCAAGGCACTAGTGATCTGGGGATGGATCTGATTGCGCTTACATATGTATGTGTTTCCTACATTGCGGGTGGGTTTTTGTGCTTACTGCTCATGTCACCATTGGATTCTTATGAAGCTGGGAAACATTCGCCGCGTAGGTCATCGGTCGATAAAGTCTTCCGTTCATCGTTTGATTGGATATGTCCTTTCAGACGATTATATCATATCACGTTCGTAATCTTTCCATGAATACGGTGACTAAGTCGTAAGTATGTTAGACTTTCTTGAGGTCTCAACGCAGGCTCATAGCACCCGCAGAGGGTTTATCCTGTCGGTTATGCGATTTCACGTCCCTCTGATTAAATCAACGGTCAGCCCATCCCCGTTGTAAAACCTTACGAACCCATCGCACTGTCCACCCACCTTCAACCCTCATGACGCGCCTCAATTGGGTGACACGCCATGGAAGGGGTCAGCGTGGACGAGAACTGTGGCGTGTCACGCGCGTGCTGCTACTCTAGTCAGCTCAGGTTTGTTGTCACCATCCGCTGAGGGTTCTCCCTCCCTGCTGACTGCGTTTCCATCTGGACACACGTATAGCTGCGATAAGGAAACGAGGAGATACGAATATGTTCCCTTGTTATCACCATTAGCCATGACAGGTCGGCATTTTCGCTTGTCCTTGTCCGTTTCGCCATCTCACCCCGATCCCTCTGGTCCAGAGGTCTACGGTGGACGGAGACTCACATCCTTAACCTTTCGGCCAGCTTCAACGCAGTGAGTATCCCTTGCACTCGTCCTCGATCGGACACCAGCAGGGTCCGACTTCCCCATTCGTCCCATCAGCATTGTAGCGGTGAGTCTTTCATGTCATTTGTCTTTGCCGCACATTCGTCTCATCCCCCTTGCAGCTATCGACGCCTCGCCCTTTCTCCATTTTCTTGAACGGCGGTTCTGTCTCCCAGAGTCATTAAGCTGTCGACCACTTCTCGTGACATTGGCCTTCTGGATGACTACCTCGGATGTACTCTGAGTCTTTACTAAGCTGAGCTGCAAGTAAGTACTCATCAATGATAATACACCTCGGCCCCTCCTAGAACGATTCCGCGCTCCGTGACATACCATTTACTTACTTGTTTGATTAGGCACGGTCTATTTTAGGGTTACGGATGTCCGGCCCTAGGAGTGCATGAGGTTGCCCAATCAAGCAGTAAGTCATCATTCATGCCTGTACACGGCGCATTGGCGAGCTTGGACTTCGAGTTGACAGCACTTTCTTTGTACGTAGGCCCGGAGAAACTTTGAGATCCGATCTAAGCCAACAACGGCATGACAACGATAAGCTTCAAGAAGTCCATGCCGCGAGGGTATTTGATAAATTTGATCCCAAGGACGAAATTCGCCTCGCGGAATTTAGAAATCAAATATGGTGAAGTGACATTTTGGTCGGTCGCCCGTTCAATGTGTGACTGATGCCTCTCTCCCAGGCCTTCTGTAGAGAGACTGAACGCATATGCGCCTACTCACTCCAGGCTTTTCAAGGAGATGATTATCGTCACCAAACCACGTCGCCAAGTGTGCTTGGCAAGTTACGCTGCTGAGATCGATGCCCTCTACGACGCTGTCGAAGAATCCTCCCAGAAGAACATCCAACCGCCTCAAGAATGGAGTCCCGCGGCTACACTCGAATTCACTCGCAAGGTGGTCAACTCGGTAACGGTCACCCCAATCAGCGACGATGAGGACATGTTCCAATCGGGGTGTGACAGGTGAGTTTGATTCGTCAATAGTTTTTCCATTGCCAGTCTTCTGAACTTGCTTGTCTAGTCTACAAGCCACCTGGATACGCAATACGATTCTCAACGCCTTACGCACCTCACTGCGCAGCTCCAGGGCCATCCACGGCGTCCCCCATGGCTTTGTGTATTCTCACCCTACAATCCATGCCCTCTGCGCGTTTGTGCATTCGATCGTCTCGGGGACAGCTCAAGATCATTTCGATGAAGGCCTGGCCACAGAAAAGGCACAAGCGATGGCAGCGATGGTTGAAAAGTACACATCTGGTGCTGGTGGTGGTAAACCCCATGCACAAACAGTCGAGCCCAGCTTGCGAGTGACACTGCTCACCGGGAGCACCGGACGTTTTGGATCGTATATCCTGGCGAAGCTTCTTGAACGCGACGATGTAGAAACTGTTTATGCGTTCGTTTGGGGTCACTCAGTCGATCTGAGTCCTCTCACACGTCTGAAGGAGTCGTTTGAGCGTTGGGGATTGGATGTGCCTCTTCTTGCCTTTCCAAAGCTGGTATGTCTTTCAGGAGAGCTGACTAGTGAGAAACTGGGCTTGGAGCCCTCATTGTACGACTCGGTGCGTCTCTCTTCAGTGCTTTAAGTCTGGTCCTTCTTTCTCACTTGGCTCAAGGTTGCGAGTACCGTCACCTCAATCATCCACAACGGTGCGGTCTGCTCCTCCTCTGCGGATATGTACAGTATAATTAACAACCGCGTTCTTCCCCCAGCATGGCAAGTTGATTTCAACCTGAGACTTTCGTCCTTCGAGCCCTTGTTCGTTGGATTACGCTATCTAATTGATCTCGCCCTAGCTGCTCAGAACGGTGTCGGGTCACACTTCTCCTTTGTTAGCTCGATGTCTGTTCTCAGAGGTATAATTTCTTTCATCCCACACAACATGAAGGCCTGAATTTAATGGACATTGCTAGGCTTTTCATCACAGTCCCATCCTGCCCCGTCCTTTGACAATATTGCAGACGCGGCAATCGGAAGTGGGTATAGTGAGAGTAAGTGGGTTACGGAGCATTGAAATGATCCGGCACTTCTCTCTTCTTGGACTCTCTTGGACAACCGTTCGAATGGGGCAACTTAATAGAGACCCCGCGGACGTCTGGAATGAAAAGGAATGGGTCCCTCAGCTGATCGCGATGTGCTGGCTTGTGGGCAAGGTACCCATGAGAGATGAGGTAAACTTCTTCATTCAACGCATGAGCCAGACGACTCACTGTTTCACCACTCCATAGCAAACCTCATGGCTCCCAGCTAATTTGGCGGCTCTGTCATTCCTCGACCTTATCATGGCCAAGTCGCCCCCCATGGCCAACATATCTCATTTGCTCTCTCCTCTTCCAGTCCGTTGGAATGCCATCTTTGAACCAGTTTCCCAATCTCTTCGACTTCCGCTAATACCCTACCACGATTGGATCCTTTCCTTGGAGTCCGAATACACCCGTCAATCGCTTACAACTCCTCTCACTTCGACTCTCCTGAACTTCTTTCAAGGCGGAGAACGATTTCAAGGCGGTCCAGGTGCTTTCCTGCCTCAACTCCCAGATATGCTCCCCAATACCGATCCAGTGGTCGAACTGCGAGCGGGGTCAGGAATTCCCCTGATTGTGATCCATGGCATTACGGGAGGACTTTCAGGCATCCACGCTTTGAGCACACACTTCGAATCATCTCCGCTCTGGGCTGTGCATGTCACTCAGAGCGTACCGCTTGACTCTCTTTCACACCTTGTCGGTTATTATCACGCCAGAATCAAAGCCAAACAGCCGCGGGGACCATACCGGCTTGCGAGCTTTTCTGGAACAGGCATTATCTGCGCCGCTCTGGTCCATCTGTTTGAAGATACAAATGACGAAGTTTGCCAACTTGCTTTCATCGACGGTCATCCAGTATTATGGAGTTGTCCAGACTATGGTCGTCTTTCAGACACGTCATTGGTAACGGGTTTTGCTGAAAGGCGTGTCCCACACCCTAGCCACCATCAGTTCGATACGGCAGCTTGACCCCACCTTCCAAACACATGTCGACTCGCGCCCAGACGCCGCCCAACGCGCTCTCCTCCTTATCGAACGGTTATATATTCTGATGGCAAAGCATCTGGTTGACCAACTGCGAGATCACAAGCTGTCAATCGATTCGCTCCAAAGTGTCATTGTTTCAGATCTTTCCAGGATCAATGCACCTATCTGTACTTTTATTGCCTCGGATGGGACGCTGAAAACTTTACCACACAACGTGCAGGAGGAGTGGCGGGATCTTGGCTCTGATAAGGTGAGAGGAGGGAAAGCATATCATGTCCAAGGTGGGCATTACGCCATAATGGATAATAAGGATGTGGCCCGAACGTTGGAACAACTCTGGCGACCCAACTGAAAATGGCAGTAACCCGCAGACATCGGAAAGGGCTTGATGGTCCCCATGGTTTGCTTCTCTAATACGCAAGGTTATTGTGGCTACATAATACTTTCTATATCATGCCTGATGTCTCGATGACTCGCCATCCATATCATCTGACGGTGACTTCTTGCGACCAACGGGAAGTGGAGCTGAGTCGCCATCGGTCTGGCTTGGCGTTTGAGCAGTCGCTGTAATGGTCAAGGACCGGACGAATTGAATATTGGCCGAAGGGTCGAAAGATCGTGATGTGTTGCCGTGTCCAAGGATATGAACCCGAACGATGATCAAACAGAAAACAATTCCAATTATTGGACTTGTCTGCAAGAATGTGATCAACATGAAGCCTCGATCCAGTAGAGTAGACGGACTTACGACATCAACACTCGGAAACTGAGAATTTGAGTTGCAGAGATAAGTGACGAATGTTGTGAGGGTACAAGCTCTAAGTAAGCCAGAACGTTGAGTTGGAAGATGGACAGCAATACCAGCTGTGACTAACAAATAGATTGCAGCGCTCTCAGCGATGATTTGCAAGATACGCTGTGACCATCCTGGTTGAGTGGATGTTTGACCTGTAATCGTAGTAACATTGGACTTGCCTTGTGAGGGATCGAGCCAACCATCCCAAGGCGTCGGAGGGGTTGAAGGACGGACCACATTTTATAGGCAATCAATGCTAAATTTGACGTTGGTCAGCCAGTTAGTGACTTTCCTCCGCACATCGGAGGAGAGAGCGCACATGTCGAGTAGAGGTTTGTTCTAGGCATAATGGGCTCAATGAAGTCAGCCTTGAGGATAAGCACGACTCACACTACAGTCAAGGCACAGCCACTGAAAATCCATCTGCCACACTCGGATGCAAAAACGTCGACATCTGGCTTGATTATGACGAACTGGTATGTGATCGCCGTGCCAGTAACTGTGCGCAAGCATGTTGCAAGATGTTGATGGGGATCAACAGCCCACAGATTTGAACTCACTTACCAGCGAAGGACAGCGTAGTGAGGGCAGGGAATAGGCAAACCAGATATGACCTACCCCATACATAATGAAGGCGCAGGACCTGAGGTATGTGAGCAAACGACCAGACGGATACATGATGAGGGAGATATCAAGCACCATGATTGAATCTGCGATGACACACTCAAGCCCGTACAACCCAGTCTTCACGATATTGGTAGGATCTGAGAGGAAGGCAAAATAGGGGACTGGGCCACCATGCTGTTTGAATATGAAGGCTCGGAAGAAGCGGACGACGTCAACGATCCAATGCTAGAGGGACTTGCTAGGTAAATTCTGCACCCGCCAGCCATGTTGTTGCTACTTACTGTGGTTATCGAAGCGAACAATATACACAAAGCAACGCGCATCGCCAGGTTCATACCACTACGGGGTGCATGTCGCCCATGGGCATCGATAGAGAAAACAATGTAAGCACTGCCAGTAAACACAACTATATATATTCCTAGGGAGATATCGTTAGAAAGCCAAAGTCATAGTACGAAGCTCACCGAAGAAAAGTGTCTCAAGAACTAAACCAACTGCCTGAGCATATGCCAGGGAGGATGTCTCGGACTCCGACGCTAGCAAGCTTGTTGACATTCGAATTGATTGTCCCGTGCGACTTTGAATACACCGGAATGACTGGACGCTGGAGCCCTTTATATGTATCGAAGACGGCTCGTGATGATCAATCATCACCAGTCACTATTCCGGTATCAATACAAAAACTTGAGTGGATTCATTAGTTCCCTGCTAATATTGGGCGCGGTGGACACGAAGGTCCGAGGTTCCCTCATCAACAGGTGGTTCCCATCAGTGCTTTCACCCACCAGTTCTGTCTCCTATCAGTTCCACAATGACAGAAGCTTTATGACCCCATGGCGAATGTCTGTTCTCACCGATGAATAAACAAGACCCCAGTCCTGTGCAAGGCAACGCCAAAGAAACCAGAGTCCAAGTTGACATCGGACTCTACGTTGAGACCGATGCTCGATCTCAGGAGGGAGGCTCATCTCTTCTAGTCGATAGTGATGGAGGCCCTCGAGCATGGGGCGTGCTGGTTGGGGGGTTCGTGCATATTTTCATCGAGGATGGGGTCATCCGACTGACTCCAAACCAATCTTGGCCACGACAGTTGCATCCGGATATGCAAACTCGTTTGGCGCATACCAAGACGTCTATACCCTCTCCTAGTCTTCTACTTTCAGCGCTTCTCGATACTTCATGGAGTGGACCCGATCATCGCGTTCTACACCGTATGTTTTGTAAAAAGAGGTTGCAGAGCTACTATGACTTATCACCGTAACTCACCAGCTTTCCGCCCTAAACGCTTCCGGGGTCATCGGCCGTACAACGTCTGGGGTTCTGGCTGACCGCTTCGGGACGTTCAATGTCATGATCACCCTTCTCGTGATCACAGTTCTACTCTTCGCCCTCTTCGGCATCGATTCGGTCGCAAGCTCAATGGTGTACGCGGTAATCTACGGCATGATCGTTTCTATAGGTTGAGTAACTTCCAGGTCGTCCAGAAGCAGCTGCTCACATTGTTTTATCAGTTTCGTCTCTGACAGGTCCATGCACTGCTGTACTTTCCACTCATCCATATCAAATGGGGTACTTCTTCTCCGACGAAACTCAATCACCAAATTTAGGCTTCGATTTGGAATCGTATGCTTCATATCTGCTTTCGGTGGGCTGTCCGGAGCACCTATAGATGGGGCGCTCCTTGGGTCCCGTTCGAGTGGTGGAAGCCAATCGTCTTCAGCGGGGTGAGTCGCCTGAGGCTGTCGCCTACTGACGGTCTATCTTATTCTTGACAAAAAAGGTGGTGACTGCTTCTGGGTGTGTTTCCATTGCTGTGTCACGTCAGCTTCTACTCCGGCGTCAAACGGTATCATAGGATGGAGGTCATGGTTGTGGAGGTCATGAATGAACTACATACCTTGTTTTAAACACTGGGATGCACTGCCAGATTCAATATCCTTCAAATGTTGCAGACTAGTCATTCTCTTGCCACTGAGTGTGGTTGAGGTGGCAGCAAGCATCCAATTCAAGTACAAAGAAATTACGAAGGTGAGGGCAGAATCTTGCGACGGGGAAGCCCTTGCAGGACTTGAGCTTGATGGTGCAACGTCAACTCCCTCAACCGCTTTCGCAAAATTTTGCCAGACGGACTGCAATTACGTAGGTTAGGTCTGCAACTGCGAACTGCGAGTCAAGAGCTCGCACCCGGACTCACCTTTTTGGTATCGAATCAACAAACGTAATCCCGCCCCTCAGGTACTTGTAATGAGCCACTTGCCCGGAAACGTATCGAAGCAACGTTTCGCGAAGCCTTTGAAGGCCTTGTTGATCGTTACTTTCGCTGGTAGGCTTTAGAACGACTAAGTATAGGATCGGGTGTTAGTTGTGATAATTACTGGAGCAAAATTTCTACCGAAAGCTGCTGGGTACTCGGTCCCTGTCGATGGATCTGCCACCCCGATGACGGCTGCATCGGCAACTTCATCATGGGATATGAGAATATCCTCGAGTTCTGCGAACGGATAATCATTGATGAGAGACCCAAGTCACGGTGAAGCAGGAAAAGCTACGGACCTGCTGGAGGCACTTGATAGCCGTTGTACTTGATGATCTAGAACATAGTTTCAACGCGTGGAACACCTCAGCGTGCAATGTAACCATACCTCCTTGACACGATCGACGATGAAGAAGTGACCATCTTTATCAACACGAACGACATCTCCGGTGCGGATGTACCCGTCCTCATCGAAAGCTTCAGCATTTGCATCGGGTCGATTATGATAACCAAGCATGACGTTCGGTCCTTTGACTACAGCGATGAAGTGTCAGCAATGAGCCATGGAGAGGGAGATGTCACGCGCACCTAGGAGTTCCCCGTCAACAATTTTGGCCTTCATATTAGGTCCAAGGAACCCAACGGACGAAGGCTTGACAGGTATATTACAAGAGGTGTGTGAGATCTACAAACAAAGTTCTGATTAAACCAATGCACCGCAAAGGCAGGCAGCACGGTGGTACACACAACTGCAGTAGTCTCGGTCATCGCTAGAAACACGATGAGAAAAATACTCTTCGATTAAAATGACCGTGTGTTTACCATAGATACTATGGAGGGGAATCCCGAACCGTTGATTAAGGAGCTCAATGGCTTCTTGACCAAGCGGAGCAGCAGCCGATCTCCATTCTCTGACTGACGAGAAGTCATACCCTTCGCCCAAATCCTAGACAGATGTCGGTTAGGTACTGTTTGTGCGTCAGAAATGGAAACCAACGTACCTTGGTAAGCCTGATAGCGATGGGCGGTACGATGTGACATGCCTGAAGACGGAAGGGGAGGTTAAGTTAATGAGTATACGAACGAGGAGGATCGCGTTTACGCACAGTGACTTTATGCGTTTGCACGGCGCTCGCATACTTGACCAAATCAAACTTGCCCATGACGACTACTTTTGCTCTGATATAGAGCGCCACATATATGTGCATGAACTATGGTCCGTCAGTGGTATGTTGCTGGAGATGAGACATTGTCATACCAGTCCGTACATGTGAGAGAGCGGAAGGCAAGCTACACAGAGAGGTATCAGTCAGACCATGAAACGGGCGGAAGAAGGGACTTGCCTATCCAGCTTTCTTGAAGACCATATGAAGAAGGCGAGAGGGCCAGAGATTGGAGGACAGCCGATGTTATGTTGTGGTGAGAACTAAATGTGTGCACCGCGTCAATCGTGGATCAGGCGGCAAAGTATGTGCATGATACGCACGTCTTGACTCCCTTTGGTCGACCAGATGTCCCCGATGAATAACAAAGAAGGGTAGTCGCCTCAACAGCTTCTCGAGGCGTTACGACAGCGGGTTCAAGCTTATTGTTGTCCATGAGGCGCCAGATATTCTCGATGGAGGTAGAGTCGACTTCAAAAGGATTCTCGCCATCCATGACGACAGGCTTGGTGATTTCAGCCTCGCCGCAGGCAGCGAGCGCAACTGAGTATTTCGCTTTGCTAGCAAGGACAATCTTGGCTTGCGAGTCCGTGATTTGGTAAGCTCTATGTGTCGAAAGGATTAGGTCAAGCACCTGGTTCAGGATAAAACAGACGTACAGTTCCGTGGGTTGGAACGCCGAATTGGCTGGGGAGCATATGCACCCGGCGGCTTGAATAGCAAGCAAGACGATGGGGTAGTTGAGAGTGTTCTCGGAGAAAACAATGACTGTGTCGCCACTCTTGAGGCCCAGTCGATGTCTGAGGGCGAATGCCATAGCTTGACTTGAATCATACAAGTCTCGGAAGCTAAAAAGAAATGCGTTAATACAATGACCGCGGTCATAGAAGACTCTAGCATCACACCTCAGGAACTCTCTGCTGTCTTCGTCGAGAAATGCCACATCTTCATCCGATGAATTTGATGGGTGACTACGGCCAGAGCGCAAGAAATCCCAAACCGAAACCTGTGGGAGGTCCTGAATCGGGGGAATATTTGATTCCAAAATCGTGGAAGAAAGTGGCTGTAAGTTGGTCATGGTTGTATGTTTTCCGACTTATCATCTGGTGACTAGTACTTATAGGAAACGGACACGGAATTGCATTTACACTGGATGGGAGACCCCTGGTCATGGCAAGCACACAAACGGAGAAGTATCTTGTCAGGATCGACCGATGGGGATTTTCAGGTGTATTTGCGGGGTATGGGTGCAATTTGATTCAATTGGCGTGGTGCAAAGGCAGGAGATCGGTTTGACCTGTACTCAACGCAGAAACGACGCCCAGTATACCACTGATCGGCCTCTTTTCCGTTGGAATTGGTGACAAGGACCCGCAGACCCCGACGAGGAGAACAAAGCAAGCCCAGCACATATGCGCGTTGACCTCGTCATACGCACCCGCAGCGCGCATTGCTTTTGCTGCGGCCTCGAGCAAAATCAGTCTCTCCTGTCCCATTGGCCCATTTGTCTGGGATCATCGTCGTATATTTAGATGCGTATGTGGCGTCGCAAACGATTGAAAATCGCAAATTCAGGTTTGAAACACAGATAAGCCATCAGCAAAAGCAACGCAGCAGATCCACCAGCAGGGATTGGCCGTCGAAAGCTGGCCTTGACGACGAAGATAATGGGGGCGTGGATAAGAAGGAAGTAACGCAAAGAAGCGCTCGCGACTCGGACGTGGTATTTGTGGTTGTTTGATTCCGAGCCCAATGGCCATGGTAAGCGACATCCCGACCGCGTCCGTCTTTACATTTAGTCTTACCTCCGCGCCGTCGTTTCTCTTTCCAACGCTGTAATAATGGGTGTCTCGTCGTTTTTCTCTTCAGTATTCTCCACCGTCTACGCCGATGAAGACAAGCAGGTAGCTGAAGTTCAGGAGGCCTCGGAGCCGGCTGAAGAGGCTGCTGCTGAGGAGGAAGAGGAGGAGCCCGAAGATGTACGTTTGCGTGTATTCTCTTCCTGGATGCCATGGCTGAGAAACTGGCCCTAGGAACTCCCAGCTCTGAGAGAAGAATGCCAGTCCGGCAAGTGTGCGGCATTGGCGAAGCACTTTGAACACTGCCAGGAAAAGGTCCAGAGCGGACAAGGATTCAAAGGCGAGGACTGTGTGGAAGAATTGTGCGTATCAGCGTGTAGCAACCGTGAACGTGCATAGCTGACTTGTTCCTATCTGCCAGGTGTACGTACCTTGTCATTGTATGATGGTCACCCAAACCACTTACCACGCGAATACATGGTATTCTCATCCACCAGTCCAGTGCGTTTCATTACTATGATGGTGCCTTTTGCGTGACTAATGCAATGGATAGCATGATGCACTGTGTAGATGTGAGCATGACCATGATTTTCCACAGGCAACCAGGCTGACGCTAAGTTTAGGACTGCGTCGCGCCAAAACTCTTCTCGAAACTCCGTTAACACTGGGGTCCTCAGCTCTAGAGCGCGACCGAGTCTTCCGGTATGTTCCTAGGGTCGTCATTTGCTGTTGTTGCCGAGGATGGCTCATGCATGATTGGGTAGCAGATCGCCGACGGTCGGGAGGGTATGATGTATCTGCACGCGCTGAAAATTCGACATATAGGTTGTCTTAGAGAATTTGATAGCTTTCGGATATAATGTTGCGGGGCAACTCGCTCTTCATTCGTTCTGGACACCGTGTCTTGAGAGATGGACCTTGGTCGTTTATAAGAAGTCTGATGCTTGAAGTTGTGATCGTCTCCCTCCCTCCCCTTCTCTCTGTCTCTTTGGCCATTTATAACGGCGGCCGTCCCACCTGCCTGCTTATTCTATTTTGTCGCTTGTGTACCGCTCTCCACGTCGCTTAGCGGGATCTGCGTGTTGGAGTCCAATTTTTGCCCACGGCTCGAGTGAAAAGACTGTTCTGGGTCCGCTCGGGTGCCTTCGCGGGTGAGGGACGCAGCAGATTTATGATCCCAGGACGCAACGAGCGTCGTAGCGCCCTTAAGGCCCTTCCCCTCTCCGTACCATGGACGTCTTCAATCCCAAAATACTGGACGCCTGCCTTCGTGACGTCGCCGCCAATCTTTCGGACCACGATAAGGCTGACGTACTCATCTTTGCCTTGAAAAATCTCAAGCCAGAAGGGTAAGTGAATTAAATCAGCCCAGAGGCCCGTTTAGCCGGCGCCGCAGACAAACTCAGCTGAGAGATTCCGCATGCATTTAACAGTCAATCTAGAACGGTAATCGAGAATGCAGTCCAGTCTTGCCTTAAGATCAACAACTTGTCATCCGGAAATGTTGCTAAAGCACGCGTCCTCAGAGCGAAGGCCAGGCTTACTGCAGGCTCACATTTCGGCGCCCAAGAAGGTACTACTTCTCTTTCTTCATGACCTCCAAGCCAGAGTCTGAATCCCCTCGCGTTGCAGATCTTGAGGCAGCGTTGATGGCAGACCCTTCCAATGAAGAGGTCAAGTTCCTACTGCACCACAGAGCCACACCAGACAAGGTAGATCCTGTCCCAGTGACCCAGTTTCCTAAATTGTCACAGCACTGACCCATCTTATGTTTTTTGATTGTCCAGCCTTCTTCTTTGGTGTCGACTCCCCCGCCTAATTGCGGCAAGTTCTCGGCCGAAATATGGCGCGAGATTGTCCTCTTCCTCCCTCGGCGAGACCTCAAGACCCTCCTCTGGGTGCCCCACATCCTCTCCAAAATCGCCAGCCAGCTGCTCTTCTGCAAGATCAACCTCTACTTTAGCGGCTGGTCCGACGAAGACGAAGATGACACATGGCAGCATCCCCACACTAATGCTTCTAGCAAAGAACAGGACTCCTGGCATTCCCAGCGTAGCGCGGATATCCTGACTAGAATCATCGTCGATAGCTCGTTTGCCGGTTTGGTCAAAACGCTCCGAATTTATGCCACGAAACATGATAGGGATGGCACCCTGGCTTTTCAGATTGGTACGCGTGGATACTTGGGGCGGGCCAATATGATGCTGATACATTTACGCCGCTACAGGGATGCTGGCCAATGCTCTCCCCAAACTCGTCAACCTAAAAAACGTACACATTCAGGCTAGCTCGGAGGGGTTGCTATCTATTCTTCGGATTCTCCAGACAACTAGTCCAAGACTCCGCGGACTCTCTATCTTGTGGGTACACTCCTCCGCGAATGGTGTTCTGATCCACGTTGAACTCCTCATGCGTGTAGTTCTCCAGATGGCCTTGGCGAATTAGCCTGCCTCGAATTCAAACACCTTTCACAGTTTTGCTACAAGACTTCATCTGGGAAGAATGATCTCTCCCACCTCAGTCAATTTTTTTCTCAGAGCCGCCACACCCTACGCGTCATCTCATTGGACACTCCAACATGGGCATTCCCTTCCGAATTCTTCACGCTTCGCAATCTCACGCACGTCGATTTTGTCGGTCAATTCCCCCTTCACAGCCATGCCGTCTATGAGATCATCCACGACGGTCGACAACTAGAGTCCCTCAGTCTCGGCTGCTACATAGACTGCAACATATCCAATCAGTTCAGAGACCTCCCCACCGCTCTCCCCTTCCTCCGCCACTTCGCGTTCAAAGTACACCGATTGAACAGACGCATTCAAGATCCAGATCTCTTCCCCGCTATCGCCGACTTCCTGAGGGATAGGAAGCCATTGAGGACTCTCCATCTGACGGTTCCGGATGAATATATCCAACGGGCGGTTGGGTTTGATGCTTCCGTATGGGGCGTCCTCCCGTCATTGGCAAACTTGAAAAACCTGTTCATCACGTACCCTGCGGACCTTTCACCCGGTTTGGCTTCCTGGTTGGTTCCAAGGTCCGTATTGGCTTTGAACCTTGACTATGCTACACTCCCCATGCGCGATCCCGTGCAGTTTCTCAATGTGCGGTTTCGTCCTATCTTCTCGCTTTTGTACCTGGACTGATAGCAAATTCTCTTCCTCATAGCAACTCCGTATCGGGATTCCACCCTCACTACGTTATATTGGCCTGACAGATTGTCCAATTCATAGCACTATATCAGCTATCGTTGAACAGGGCTTTCCTATGGTCCGCTTGATCCGTGTAGGTGCTAATTATTGGACGGTAGTTAGGAACGTCGACGATACTGTCGTTGAACTGGAGAAGTGGCCCCGTCGTAGAGTATTGTACCACGCGTCAGAATGGTTGGAGTGGTTGGGCTGCGAAGACGCTCGATGGAGAGATAATTCAGAGTTCCTCTCATAATTAAATCACGCTGTCGATATAGATGCTATCTCTGTTGTATATATGTAGTCGTATTACTAGTTATCTCAATGCTTTCTTTTCAATTAATACAGTCTTGTTTTCCACAGATGTCCATCGAACTGGGCTGTATCTTCTCATGGGGACGTTCTTTAGGAAGGCAAAGTCCGAAGGTAATGATAGTGTAACTATTTTACGTTTACTTCTAACAAACAGCTGTGTCAGGATTACAAACAGAAACCTATAGCTAAAAGCACTATAACCTGGGGTTGGTGGTGAGCAAACTTGTACAATAAGCTAGGGGTTAATTATCCGATATAAATAGGTGTGGATGAGGATGAGGGATGGCGAATGAATAACGAAGAAAGTGTGATAGAGTACAGTACAACAACAAAGAATTCCGGTTCCTAGTATATTTGAATATTGAAGACCACGAAGACCGCATAAGATAGACGAGACGAGACTGCAAGGGACAAGGGGCGGGAGGAGTTCAAACTTCTTCCAGAGGCGGAGTGAAGCTCCTCGTCTCCGGTGTCTGTGTGAACGATCCAGAATCAGAAAACTAGCCAGACATTATTATGGAGGTAGAAGGGCTTGGAAGGAATAGACGAACCTTGGTGGGGTTGAAATTCATACTCTTCTCAGTCGTCGTCGTTATTGATGGCGGTGCTGGGAGGGCAGGGCCTTTCGACAAGCTGGTGATACGAATCGATAAGTTGTGTTCCTCTTGCTCTCGTGAAACTCGAGCATCCCGAGCATTAAGCCTGAAGGAGAAACACTGTCGTCAGTCCCCGAATCCAGTACAACGATATCAGCATGCAGACTCACATAGCCAGGAAAGAATTAATGTATACTAAATGGGATAATGTTGAGATGTAATCACATTCGCAGAGGATGTCGACTTACGCTTGGTCAAGAATGACTCGATACCGATGTAAATGAGTGTATCGGGCATCACAGCGTACTTCAGGGATCTCGTCAGGGAAGTGAAGATGTACAAGGGGATTTAAACTCACGGAAATGAGCGCAGCCATTGAAGTCGCACTCGTGAGGAAACCGGAACCAAGAACGAATTGCATGAGGGTCGAAATCTTGGAGTTGAGGCTGTAGATACGATCAGTTGACCACGACCGAGTAAATCGTTGCAATGAACCCACTGAGATTGCGGGCCCTTGCTCTTCTTGAGATAATAGCACATAGCTCCAGCGATAACAAAGTCGATGAACGTCGAGACGGCGAGGGACGCCATGATAGCGTACTGAACACAACATGAGTATCCATACAGTATGAATGTGACAGGGGAGAATGCTCACCCCGATGCGCTCGTGATCTGCGAATGTAACCGTAGTGTACCTAGGAGCCGTTTAGATGCGAATAGGCCAAGTACAGTGGGGGACTCACACTTCATAGGCAAGAACAATACCAATAGCTAAACCCCCCATCAAAGCTGCACAAGCAATGTACGCTGCCATGCCATTTTTATGGTAGCCACCGACTGTATGAAGCATAAGCGGCAGCAAAGAGAGGGAAGGGCGGAAAGCGAAACTCACGAAGCCAAACTCTGTATGTATACAGACTAAGCGTTCCACCTAAGATGTCAGGACGTTGCAGCGAAGCAGAGATGGTTGTGCTTACGAATGGACCGCGAAGATGATGACGACCTGAGAGACACCATCAGTCACGGCAGGGGCAGGTCAACTGACTAGGACTTACGTTGATGGTTACTTGAAGCTGTCGCCATTGTTATGAGACCCTGCGTGCACAAAAAAGCTAGGCATAGCGTACCTGTAATGACCTAGGCCGGACGACCGGGTCAATTCCCGAACACGACGGAAATGATAGGAGAAGGCGTACCAAACGATGTTCAGAAGCCCAATGAAGTTGCCGAAGCCAGTGACCATGTAATGATACACTCCATGGCAGATTAGAATGAGATGTAGAGTATCTAGGCACCAAAGGCCTCCGACCTGGTATGATCGATGAGAAGTGGCAAACAGCGTTGAGTTGATGGAGACTCACTGCGAGTCGATGGACTATCGTATCTCGACGAGCGTACCAGTGATAGTACCAATAAGCCTGGAGCGTGGTGAAGCCATAGAGGCTGCGGGAAAGGCCAATCAGATGGAGGGGCTCCATGACAAAAGAAGACGACATACATAGCAGCGATGATAGTCCCGACATACAACGCCCCGATAGTGTTGTTGAGGGTCTCTGAGACGGTGAAGCCACCTGCCATGAGGAAGAGATGTTGTACAGAGGGCCGCTCCCGGAGCAACGATCTTGTGTAGGAAACCGTGGGTTTGGGAGGACACAGAAAGGAGCTGGAGGGAATGGTCAATGCCACCTCCGCTCTTTTTATCAGCGATCGTCAGCAATCCAGGATTATATGTCAAAGTCATGAAACGGCTTGAGACGACCAGGGTCTGATCCCGATTGATCAGCCCTGCCCAGGTCCGTTGGACTCCCTGAGATTGCGATTGTGGTGGTGAAGCCAAAGCCATGTGCTGATGCTAGAGGGGACTAGGTCTGAAACTTCTCGAAAAAGGTTCTCCATCCGCCTCTCCCTTGCAAGGATGTAGAAATGTGGCGAACCACGAAAAAGCCTCGGGAAAAGTTTTGAGGAGGTAAGAAAACAATTTTGCAATCGTCGAAAAGTAAGAGATGAAACCATGTGATTTTCGACTCCGCTGCTTGGGGATGTTTCGACGGAGGTATATTGACTTGGAGCCATTATTTTTGACATTGCCAGCTTTCTAGCTTCTTCTACGCAACGAATAGATATTGAACGTCAACGATGGTAAGTTTTTGCGACGAAGTTACCCATGGGATACGAAGTGGGACTTGAAACGACTTGTCAGTTCCACTCATCAAAATGCGCCGCAACAAGTCTACTCACCGATTGACGCGTAGACACTTGACCTATATGGATGTCAAATGGACAGAGACTAACTCCGAAGAAAGCCTATTTCGCGTTTTTTGTCCCCCTTCTTTGTAAATCAGTGAAATGTACGGTGAAGGGTCTAATAAAGTGTGGTGCCCGGTGGCGCTCTTGGACACTGCCGAACTTTGCGTAGCCCGGGAACCGTGAAGTTCGTCTAGAGCGAGAGAGGGATTTTCAATTGTACATAGTAGTAGCTGATCGAAAATTTACTTTGAGGATATTGCGTGTGTACTCCTATCATCCGCCGCCTCCAAAAATGAGCTGGGGTATTGGAACTCGCGAAATTGAGGCAAAAAGACGACGTCATGTCTGAACCGGAACTGGGGCGACTGTTGGCGACTGGGCATCCAAAACTTAAGTCATACAAAGCGAACTTGAGCAGTCACACAAGAAATCCGTGCAATCGAGGACAGCAACCAAATCCCAAATTGATGGAATATAGTACCTAAGGCACGAACATATAGGATCCACCATCACAGGCGGTTAATATTTGGGGGGACGGAATGACAATTGCACAGAGTGTCTGGATCGCGATAATTAACTGGCCGAATTTCAAACCTTCTAGGATACACCGAAGGATGTCCAGGTGAGGGAGGGGAAGGAAAAGCTTTCGATCACCAGCCCGACTCTGACCTGAGCTGGTCGATGGTGGCGATGGTGGCGACGTCGAGGGCGTCGACAAGAACGCTTGCATCGATCCTTGGCCGAAGCCACAGGAACTTGGCTGCGTACGTAATTGAACTTACATAAGCCACACGGACAAACTTACCTCGCGGCCCTGATGCACCCGTCCTTTTCGAGCTTGACGTTGACGCTGAACGAGGCGGCGCGCATCCGCTCCCTGTTACGACCGTCAGACGTCCCAGTCACCGCTGGCCGTCGCCTTGCCACCTTAAAACCTAGTCCAAGGGCTATCCAAAGCATTTGGTCCCCCTTCACTCCTTTTTGATTTTTTGCAGGAGTTCTCTGCTTACCACAATGTTGGCTAATTACAACCTCGTCGTTGCGCTTTTTGCCCTTGCCTACTGCCTACCGCTATCTTTTGGTCAGTTTGAGTGTGCCAGATTTCACCGGAGCCGTTCTCATATGTTTTCAACAGCCTATTTTGTTGTTACGTCCCCTGGGGAAGGGTCGGTTTGGAGGGAAGGTGCCGCAAACTCAATCACATGGAGCAAAGGTCTCTCAGACGGAATCAACTCCTTCGACATAGAGATGAATCGTCTGGGAGGCGACGGTCTCCTCCTCGTTGCAAGAAACGGTAAGGATGGTATTCGACGCAGCAAATGGCAGTCAGGCTCATGGAGACCCCTATCACAGTCCCTGCGACCACCACATCGTTGAATGTGTTCCTCCAAAATGTTCCCCCTGCGGATGACTATTTCTTGGTATTCTTGAATTCAACGCACGGCGTTTTGCACACGACTTCCAAGAAATTTCCCGTGATCTTGTCCTCGGATTCCCCTCCGAGTGGCGCGACTTTGTCTTCACCAGACCCTCAGGCGCCTACGGTGACCGTCAACGGCCCCTCGAACCCGACACAAGCATTCGCTACCACCTACGCTGCCATCGCCAACGACTCCTCGCGCACCTACACCATCTTACTCCCCCAGCAAGCCTGGGGCGTGTTTTTCGGATGCTTGTTTGGCATCTTCTGGACTCTCTGGATTCATTGAACCCACCTGCTTCTTTCGCTTCTATTTCTGGACAATCTATATCTGTGCACAGATCTTGGAATTTTCCCGCATCCCTAGACATGTTTGTAGAACCGGCATCCGATATCTTGTTTTCCCTGGCAACCTGTATGGGTACTGTACGACCGCCACCCGATCTTTGTTGCGCATATCCTGGACTCTTACAAATGTACACATCTATCTTTATCTAATTAATATCACGAGGCTGAGCTACTTTGACTCGTACTTCCGAGCCTCAGCTAGCCTTGCAAGCCCATTTCGACCATCTGTTCCAGCACCTTGGTGGGATACGAAATTGGAGGGTGTTGTAATGGCGGACAACCGGCCATCTGTCATATCTGGGATGCATTGCATCAGTAGGTAAATTTCCGTAAGTCCGTATCTGCAGATTTTGATATCCTCGCAAGAAGGTATTGCGTTAGCCGGCAGTAATTTATGAAGCTCACTATACGCAGCTCCACCTCCAAATAGTGACAACTAGTCGCATCAACAAGTCCCTTGATAGGATACCACACGATTATTATTCCCTGAACTCCTCAGGAATCAGGTAAGTATGCAGAGTCAGTCAGAGTTGGCAGCTCGATCCTCTTTGTCACATTGTCCGTAAAGTTCACGCTAGATCCTATTTAGTAGGAGGGCTTCCGTGCAGGCCCAGCCGATTCGCATGATGGAGTACCTTCTTCATCAAGGTCGCACATGTACACGCGACGATTGTCTAGCAGCGACGTGGCAAATCCCGCCAACCTTGATGATGGTGGCGATGAGCAATGGTGAGATGTTGACAACTTCGTCCGGAGGTAGTGACCCTGACCGCGCGTCGGACATAAGTCTGATAAAGTCAGGCCTCAAGGATTTGGAGCACGAGGTAAGCAGCTATGACACCCTGCTCTCATGCGGCTCGTATAGCCATACGTTTGCTACCGACCCACTATAAGGTCCCGTACGAACTTTTATGTCCGGCGCGACTGGTCCCAGCTGGTCCCTTGGTCCCCCTTGAGACCGAACGTGACTGATATTTCAGGCGTCATCTTCCACGGGTTCAGACCCTTGCATGGTACGCACTAGCTTGCGGGGCCCCAGAAACAATCGGTGGTGGCATTCACCTGTGCCGGTAAATGTTCCTGGCATATGACCAGGGATTCAACATAGGGGCCTAATCCGGGACTCCCGCCTTCTCGTTCTGGTTCGCAAGCTCTGGCTACGGTACGAGTTGCTCTGCATATCTATGATTATTCTTAGACGGCTATTTAACTCGTAATCATTCTCCATGAAATTGATGATCTCTGAAGGATGAGCTTTAATCGAAAGGAGGCCGGCAATCATCCCAGGTTAGATCTAATCAGATGAAAGTACCCGGTAACGGCAGCTTCTATACCCGTTCAACCATCTTCATGGTAAAAACAGTCATGACACTATTTAAACCTGGCCTTCGTCTCAGCTTCTCATTCGCTTCCCCGCCTTCTCCTCCGTACACCGTAACTACGCAAAATGGCCTCCATCACGACTCCAGTAACCGAGCTTTTCGGAATCAAGCATCCTATCCTGCTTGCTGGTATGAATGTCGCCGCCGGTCCTGAACTCGCTGCTGCTGTCACAAATGCTGGTGGCATGGGTGTCATTGGTGGTGTCGGCTATACCCCCAAGATTCTGCGTCAGCAGGTGAGCTTCCACGCATATCAGCCCTTTTCAGTTTCGCCAGGCTCCTTATTCCCGGATTGATGATCTAACTTCGTCTTCTCTCTTATTTTAGATCCAACTCATCAAGAAGGATCTGAAGGATCCGAATGCACCTTTCGGTGTTGACCTTCTCCTTCCCCAGGTTGGTGGAAGTGCTCGCAAGACCAACGTACGTCCTCATCATGCCTTTCCTTGCGATCGAAAGAGACTGACCCAAATTTGTATAGTACGACTACACCAAGGGACAACTTGGTGAACTCATTGATGTTATCATTGAGGAGAAGGCCAAGCTCTTCGTTTGTGCTATCGGTGTTCCCCCGAAGGCTGCCGTTGACAAACTTCACGCCCACGGAATCCCCGTTATGAACGTACGCGTCGTAGCTCTGTGTGCTATCTCTCTGGCACTAATACCCTGACTTGATTAGATGGTCGGTCACCCCAAGCACGTAGCCAAAGCTCTTGCACAAGGAGTTGATCTCATTTGTGCCCAAGCTGGTGAAGGTGGAGGCCACACCGGTGACATCCCCGCTTCCATCCTTATCCCCGCCTGTGTGGACGCTGTCAAGGGTCACAAGTCCCCTTTGACCGGCAAACCCGTCTATGTTATTGGTGCCGGTGCTGTCTACGATGGCCGAGGACTTGCTGCCAACTTGTCGTGGGGCGCAGAAGCTGTCTGTGGGTCACTTTCTGATTGATGGGTTGTATACTCCGTTGTGCTGATACATTTACTCTGAAGGGGTTGGTACTCGATTTGTCGCTTCGGAGGAGGCCGGTGCGCCGAAGAAACACAAGGATTTGGTCCTGAGTGCTGGATTCGAGGATGCCGTCACCACTCTCATCTTCACGGGCCGACCTCTTCGCGTTCGCCGCACTCCATATGTCGATGATTGGTGCGTCCATTCTTGAAACTTGATCATACCTGAAAGTTGCTTATCCGACTCCTTTCGTTAGGAACACCAACCGCCAACAGGAGATCAAGGAGTTGACTTCCAAGGGTGTCATCCCTCACGAGCAAGAGCTTCAGAAGCACCCGGAAAAGTCCATCGAAGGACGACCTTGGTTGATGGGCCGTGTCTCTTCCATGATTCACGAAGTCCTGCCCGCCAAGGTTATTGTTGATAACATGGTCAAGGATGCCGTCGAAGTCCTCCAGAGCAATGCTGGCAAAGTTCGCGTCGGAGCTAAGCTCTGAAAGAGTCTTTGATTGGAGTGAATTATTTCAAAGTATTGTGTAGCTTATATCTATTCTATTATTCGGTAGCAAATTTGGACACCACTGTATTTCACTCGTCGTTGAGCCAAAACAACATCCGCTTCATCGTGGCTCCTGTATCCCGTGATCGTGTCTCTCCTCAGCAACTCGTCACGCGTCACGGGCCGAGATAGACGCGTTCGTTCTTACCGCCACCATCATCACCATGTCCGTCGATCTTGAGGATGTCCTGCGGCATACGCGCGAAATTATTACGGAGGGAAATGCAAAGGGTATACTCCAGTATGTTCTCAGGCTCAGAAATTTGTCGTGAAGGTCTCTGATACACCCCCAGTGAAATGACGCCCCGTCTTGTTCGTGAGAGGGTTGAAACTGCTATGTCGCTTGATGCTGGTGAATTGAGTGGTGCTCCGTACAAGAACGCCGTTAAGGAAGCAATCCAGTCAATAATTGTGCGTCACACGTTGCCTTCTGAATCAAGCGAAACGCATATACTCACGCGCCTGGATCTTAGGCTGAACTGAAGGAGCAACCAAAGGAGGGACCACGAGCGGCGGATGATGATACTGTTGAACCTGCTAAATCGTCCAAGAAGAGGAAATCCCTCAATAAAACCGAAGGAGACGCGAAGAAGCCGAAGTTGGATGCACCGCCGAAGCCTAAGGCGAAGAGAAGTTCGTCATCGTCAAAGCAGTTTAAATCATCGGTGAGTGCTTTACCAAGGCACGTCAGAGTCGCGTCTGAGGCGCAATTCGGCTGTAGGAAATGGTAGCAACATCGGACGTCGAGCCCGACCTGGACGCTGAGGAACCTCCATCAAAGCCAGTGTCATCAAAATCTAAACTCGACAAAGGTGTCGGCGATTCCAAGTCGGCAGCAAAGGAGACGAAGGTACTTCGCACCTTATCTATGATACCAACGAACGAAGACGCCTCGATGCAGAGTGCTACTACATCCTCTCCTCGGTCCAAAATTACAACCGCAGTGAGCAAAGCCGAACCACAGGTTCGCTATATCTCCATATCTGAGTTCGGGATCTTAACTTATTATGGCAGAGTGACTCAGAGATGTCCGTCCTTTTTGATGGGCCACCGAAACCCAAGCGTTCTGCCAAGTCCGCCACTTCTAAGGCGAAAGTAAGTAAAGCTAAAGTTAGCCATGCCTCGGTCTCGTGGTTTCGTCCCTTTCTCTGATATTGACATCGCAGGTAGCTTCAGGTTCCAAGCTAACGAAGGACGAAGAGACTATCAAGAAACTCAAGGCTCGTGCTCCATATATTAGAAGCAAACATTCGAATAACTGATCCCTATAGAGCTTTGTTGTCGCATGTGGTGTTCGAAAGGTGTGGTCTAAGGTCTTTGCTGACATCGAACGACCTTCGCAACAAATCTCGAAACTCAAAGAGATTCTGGCGGAACTCGGAATGACCGGACGTCTGAGCATCGAGAAGGCAAAGGCGATAAGGGAGAAACGCGAACTCGCCCAGGAGCTCGGTATCGATTCTCCCTCCGTGACTTCTGAGTCTTTCATCGCTGATGTCGCTTCTCCAGAGGATGTCAAAGACTTCGACAAAGCAGTCAACTCCGTTTCCAAGTCCCGAGGCCGTGCCAAGAAGAAAGTGGCTGCTTCATCCGATACGGAAGAACGAGCTGCCTCTGATAGCGAATCTGAGGAAGAAGTTACTGTTAAGCGAAAGGTAAGACTACTTTCTACAGAGGCATCAGGACTCAATTTCCCAATCTTTGCCAGAGTAATGCAAGAGCCAGTATAATGGCTTTCTTAGCCGATCAGAGTGACGAAGAGTAATATCTATCTTCGTACGCTAGCCTCATACATCATATAGTCTTAATACCTTCACTTGTACTAACATGACGCCCACATATTCACATTTCCTGGACAAATTGACCCCTGGGTCGCAGATGACTCTGGGCATCGTAGTCCGGTGCGTCCGTATAATCAACGAGATCCAACGATGTTTCAAAGGTGCCATCGACCACTAACTGAAGCCCTGCGAGCGATGCGCCCTGTGCATCAAGGGTCCAGAGGGATATTCCTAACGTGTTGCTTGACTTGCGACGGAGGATACTGTCGTCCAATCCGGTGAGTAACTACTCTCGTTCATAATAAACCATAGGACCTTACCCTTCAGGAAGGACAAATACAGTTTGCGGCCTGCGATCCTGCACTTTCAATGCTGATCCCAACTCCAGAAGAGAGACGCAGCTCACCCAATATCGTTGATGTATTTGCCAAATTGCCATCCGTTCAAGTAGATCTGTGCTCTGAAGCGGGAGGTGAAAACGCTTGGTGTGATTTTAAGCCGGATGGGAACGTCGAATCCATCTGGTAGGTTCTGTTCGCAGCCTCGGTCTTTAGCCACCGGGGTGTATAATGAACTGATAAATCCCTACCAGATCAAAGGTGGTCCTGTAAAAATTGATTCCGGCGCGTTTTAACCCGACCATGGGACTCCCGTCGACCCATGAGGCGTCAGGGAATCCAGGGAGATGCGCGCCGATGCGTTCAGCGTACAAGCCACCTTCGTTGAGATATCCTCGGAATGCATCAGGAGCATTTTCACTTCCTCCCTTGATCAGGTGTTAGACATGCACAATGCAGCATCACAGCATGGCCTCAACTTGATTGCCCTGGATTCGCCACTCTACGAAGGTGGAATTTCCACCAATGATCTCATAGCCTCTGATGCCCCTAGGCTCTTTTCCGCCATTCGCTAGAGAGGTGGATGTTAGGACCGTCTAGAGTTTATCGCCACAATATCCATCAGACGCACTGTTCGTCTCCGATATGCTGGATCCACGTAAAAATGGACATTATTACGAAGAATCCAAGACTCTGAGGTGCACGTACCCGGTGTGATCTTCCATCACGAAATATAGTTAGTCACTGTCCTTCTAACTGGTGCGAAGTCGAGTCTAACCTTGTACGACCAATAGGACATTGTCCTCGCCTGGCTTCAATGCGCCATCTGGGATGGCCCATAGGTCCGCGGTCATACTCACTGTTGCATTGCCCTGGTTCGACCCAAGGAAGATCCCGTTCAACCATGCCGTGTATCCGAATGCGAAACCACCTTGGACAGTCAAACGGATGGCCGTTTCGTTACCAGTTGCCACGAAATGGCCACGAGACAAGATGTTCCCTCCGTAGAAACTAAAGGAGAGACTCTTTAACATCCTCAGACACATTCAGATTCAACTCGTACCCGTATTGTTGTGAATACAACACTTTGTTTCCGGCGAGCGGAGGGAGGTTTGTATACTTGAAGGCGATATCAGGACTTATTTGTTGAAACGTCTTACAGAAACTCACATTAGTGGCGGTTAGATCAGCTAACTCAAAGTTAGAGTCGTCGAAGCCCGCGTCTATCTCAGGAAGACTGAGGATATTTGGAGTTATAATAAGTTCATCACCACGTTGACTCCATTATGCCTACGAACTCACCTTCCAGACACCTTCCAATTGGTCAATGGTGGTAAGCTTATTTCGGGGTGTTTACTCGCGACGGTGGCTATGAAAGATCCATGATGGGTAGGAGCCGCGGCGACCGGTCTGCCATTCCATTCTAGCCTTCTGACTTGAGGAGGTGCGATGAATTCTACCGTGGTCGTTCCGTTCAGATCTCCGAGCTACTTTGTGGTCAGTCGAGCGCATCGATGTAAATAACACCAACTACCCACCAACACCAACGTATCTCGCTTGATTTCTGCTTTCCTCACCAAATATGGACCACCCACTAGGACGCTGCGAAGAAATGTCAAGGACACTATGTAATGACTTCGCCCAAACTGACTCAACTTACGTTTCGTTTGTACCAACGGAGAAGAAACTTCCGAAATTCCCGGGGCGAGCGAGAATGGGAGCGTGCCATGTGTATGCAGTTGGCTTGTCCAGGAAGAGGACAACGATACTTGAGGGCCCGGATTGTACGGAAAGGAGCTGGCTTCCGGTAAACTCGTTGTTGATTGTTAATATACCGTCAGAAAAGGCGGACGTGGTATTTAGACCGGATGATAACTGGTTGACCACTGGGCGCGTATCAAAAAGTAAAGCAGTTTCAGCTGTTTGTCCTGCGCCGGCATAGAGGATGATGTAGTCTGTATCCCCGATCCTGTGGTTTGGTCGTCGATATAAGATAGCCAATAGTAGAGTATGCAAGTTAACTCACGTTGTCCAAGTCATTATCCTGGATTTGATAAACATTAGAGCACGACTCAGAAGAATTGAGATCGTACTCACTCGGCTGTTGTATACAAGATGTGGATGTCGTGTTTTCCAAAAACGTAATCTGTGGCAAGGATCTTGGCGTCCCTACCATCGAAAGCGAGTACACCAGCTTTGGGCACAGTCAGTGCACCCAGAGAGGTGTTGATATTCAATTGGGTCGTCGTAAATACCGTTGAAGTGGAGTCGAGATGCCTAGCCATATAAAACCGGGCTTGCGTACTGGGGTTCAAAAGTTCTGCTGCATAGATGGAAGGATTGGACGCGAAGGTGGTGCCGTTGGCCACCATATTCGCTCCAAGAAGATCTCTGGAAACCCTCAAGAACAGTCCTTGCAATCTCATTTCGTTCATTTTCAGGCGTGCCACCCTATTCTCGTCGATTCCTATAGAATATTGAGGCGTCATCGACCGGTGAAGCCTCGCCGGAAACTCACCGCCACCATAGTCATACGAAGAGTAGGCCACAGGCGCGGCTGTCTGGCCCCAATTTGTACCGCCAAAGAGCACTGAGTGACTGGTATGAGGAACGCGTGCATAACTCGTCCAAGTAGCCTTACTTACTGTATATGCCTACGTATGTTGCTGGTTATTCATTTCCAGACATGGTCAACAAATAAACGCACTCAAGATTGTGGCAGTTTGAGCACTGATTGAGATTGAGTGAGCGCTATTGAAAGAGGATCGGAGGACGTACTAGTTTTCCTTGTAGAAGATATTTTCTGTAAAAGGGGGATATGAGTACGGAACCAAACAGTAGACCAGGTGTACAGACCAAAAACCTGATTCGTCAAATCGTCCGCTTCATTAGAAGTGTACGTTATGAGCCAAAGTTCCGCGTATAGATTCTTATATCACTTACAGAATTTCTCGTATCCGGTTCCACCCCGGTTGGGAGCTCCAGCTCCCCAGTTGAGTAGAAAGCCACCACCGAACTACGGGAAAAGTGAACTCAGCGCCCCTGTGAGTCTGGACAGGGACAAACCTCCGCAAGGCAAAGGGGGTTATTAGGGGCAACAGCTTTGTGAGCGGACCAGTAGATGCTTTGGACCTGAGCCCATCTATTCGCGCCTTGAGGATACGAGTCACCGCTGACTCCAGAGTCAGGGATAGCTTGAGTTATCAGAGCCATTGAGTTACTTACCAGTAGATGTTGACTTGGCCTTGCCCAGGTAAATCTGGACTGAAATTTCCGGCTTGTCCAGCATGTTGATCGTTATGGGTGATGGCTGATTAAGACAGGTATGTAAGTGAATTTGTTGAATTACCTTGCGTCGAAGGGCTAAAGTAGACTTACGCACGACAATGCCGTTTTCCCGATAGGTATTGATGATGTCCTGCATGTAAGGACTGTTGTTTGTGCTCGCACTAAACTCGTTCTCCGCTTGTACGAGAATAACTGTGCGGAGTGCATGGGTACATGATATTCATCAACTGGAACAAATATCTTACTCGGCCCTCCGTGAATGATCTGATTCTTCGCAATGAGTTGCGATATGACAGTCATATAAGGTTTCCATGCTTTGGTGTGCTCTCCAGTCAATGATCGCTGATACAATTCAAACGAAGACACAGGCGCACCTTGTGCGAAATTAGGGTTGCTTGTTCGAAGCGAGCCAGCAATGTTACCGACCCATCCAGGAAACCCTCCTCCAGTGGTCTCAGCGTCTTCCAGGCCAGAGATTACTTACTGTAAGACAAGGTAAGACAGATAAAACGCACTGATGTATGGCCCAGGTCTGGAATTACGAGTCAGCACACCATTGAGTATGGAGAGATAGGCAAAGTTACCTTGCAATCAACCACAGACCAGCCCTCTTTGCTTCATCAATAAACAATTGGATATCCCTATACGTCCCTTGAGCGAAATCGCCTTGTCCGTTGTTGGTATCTGGGGTAGGGTAATGGAGAGCCCAGCTTATGTAGAATGAAACTGTGTTGAATCCGTTTGCTTTAATTTTCTCCAAGACATCTCGCCAGAGATTTGGGTTTGGCAGTCGCCAAGGATGTACCTCAGCAGACAAGATAAATACCCGTTGCCCATGGATGAAGAGCGAGTTGGCATCCCAGGTCACAGAATCGGTAAGCCCGGTAGAGTTCCGTCGAGTGATTGTGCCGGCAGGCGTTTCGGTCGCTGTGGCGATTCCAAAGAGTCCAAGACCTAGCAGAGAGGCTTTGAAGATGTAAGGGGCGATCCTCATGAGTTGTATATCAAAAGGCGAAATGACAGCTCATCCTCCACATATATCTATCCGAGCTCTCTGCCGGGACCGGACAGCACGCCATAAAGAAGCACCAGCTGATCACAGAGCGGACTGTATCAATCGGACGACTCAGTGGACGACAGAAAACGGCGGACCGCCGCACCGTCAATTAGCCACGGAGAGAAGCGCACCATGAGAAGGAACATATCAGAAACTCGTGGGCGACGCGTATCTAGTTTTTGCGAGAAGGGTTTGCACCGGAGCAATCTTACGCGCAAACGGCCCCTATAACATACGATTAGCTAGGACAGGCCATCGCGAGACATGACTGACCAACGATCTGTCGCTGAGTATTTCGTAGAAATTAATGACCTATGGGAATTTTACGGAGGTCAATCATAGGCGTTTTGCTCTAAAAGCGTCCACAATGCTGAGGGTGCCCTTGTTTGTAGCGGATGCACGTCTAGTTGACGATATGTCCCTCAAAAACGATAGAGATGGAGAGCGCAAAGACGTTGATTGTTATAGTGTACAAGTTGCGATATTAGTGCGTTCTAGGAGGCCGCAAAGAATCGTACACCTTCGCCGTCAGCCACAGCAATGGTCTGCGCTCTTCCTGATTTAGTGAGCACACCAATGGCCTTTCGTAAAATGACCAAGGGAATCCCGGTCAAGGGGGATTCGACTGGAGGGTCGGTGATCTCGTAGAAAGTCATGATGGTGTTAAGGTGACCAGTAGACGAAGCCTAGGGGGACACATTAGACCTTAGTCGGTATCCCTGGCATAAGGCGTACCCAAGTGTGTAGAACGTCCGCCCATTCTTCTGGACGTCGCCAATAGAGAAGTACAGACCGACTCTGTTTCGGAGGCTCATAGACTGCGAGGTTCTGAGATACCATGGATGTTATCAGGGCCTCCAGGTAGTCTGGCAGCAAGCGTCCTATCGTTGATACGTAAATTTCAGTTGAATACACAGCGAGACTTCGCAACGTACGGTTGATTCGGTCATTTCGGAAGATCTCGTCCCAATCATTGCCTGAAGTCTCAGCGTCTTCGAGACGAAGTGTGAACAACTTCCGATGCCGTGCATATCCCAGAATTATTCGAAGCCAGTGGTCGTTTGCGAGCGATTGAGTCTTCGGATTTGGCTGTTGTCTATTGACTTAGTTGGAGATAAGAATGACATTGAATACGAGTAGGCGCGCTAACGTGAAGAACGGTGGGGCAGAGTGGATGGATGGGAGGAGGTAGCCTAAGTGATTGCAAATTCGATGAGTGCAGCTCGTCGTCGTCGCTGACAGCGAACTCACCAGAGGGCGTCGTGTACGAGGAGAGAGCCATTGACTGTGCCAAGAATGTCGCCCCAGGTACAGCGTCAGGGCACGTGTTTCGTTGGAGCCCCTAGCCCGAGTTGAACCAAAACTTCCATCCCGGTTGGATGAAACTCCAGGCTGATGCACCCAAGAAATCGCTACAAGGAGCCGATAGACTTCAACAAGCTTGCTGAACTATACCCTACTATTAAAAACTGGTAAGAGAATCTCATTCGTGTGTGGCAGCTAGCCAGTGACGCGGCCCAGTCTACTCCCAGGACGACATGGGCAGGTAAGCAGCATCGATTTCCACGACCCAGTCGCGCAAAGGTGAAAATGCATATGCAATGCTGCATCTGATCTTGCGGCTTATCTGGCTTCAGGGCTTTGACAGCGGCCTTGCTACATCGCGACTTCGGAATCACTATTACACTTCCAGACGATCGGCTTTGCCCTCCAGTAAGAGGCATGTTTATGCCACATTGAGTCAATTATGCTGATGCGAACTAATCCAGGTGCCCAATAGGTAAGTAGCCTCACCGATACAACGGTGTGACGTAGTCCCACGTTTTCTCTTCCAGATTAAACTATATCCTCTGGTTGCAGGATATCGCCAACCATTCGCCACCCCCGGAGGATAGAATAATCAGAGCTTTGGATATGTAAGTCTATCCGATCACCCCAATATGGAGGAATCAATGTCTCAGAGGTACTGGCGCTTCAGCGATCTATCCCCTGCTCGGATGCAGTTTGGAACAGCATTGGCACTTCACAGGATCAGGCAAGTCATATCGCTCACCGTGTCAAACGTGTCACATATTAATTAACCGTGTAGATATCGATGAAATGTCCTTTCAGAGTGCTCGCCGCAACGTCGAGCAAAATTCGCTACAGCATCGCATCACCGTCGTCCTGACTGATCCAGATGCCCCTCTCCTCGCTGCCATACCTGAAGGGGAACCGTAAGTCCACCGAATTCATTCGCACTTACCCGAATAATAATGTGACATGATCTAGCTTCTTTTTCACTATGTGCAATCCCCCATTCTACGCTGATGCAGGTGAAATATCTCGCTCAGCTGAGTTCAAAGATCTTCCGCCGAATGCTGTTTGTTTCTTTGATTCTCTTCTATACCTTGCTTTCTTAATTCCTCTTCACAGACTTGCAGCGGAGCCGATGTTGAAATGATCACATTGGGAGGCGAAACTCGCTTTGTACGGCGAATGGTCGAGGAGAGTTTAAAGCAGCCATTGCGTAGCAGGTAATCTTCATATCTCCCGTTCTAAAATTGTCTTTTCTGAACACCGCCCGTCAGATGGTACACATCCATGCTCGGAAAGCTCAGTTCACTCTCGCAGCTAGTTGATACACTGAGGGCTAACAAGGTAGGCTTGTCTTAGCTTGCTTCGTACACCACCCTGACGGGCTAGCTACAGGTTGACAACTATGTGATCACAGAGTTTGTTCAAGGCCAGACACGTCGATGGGCACTGGGTTGGTCGTTTCACGATGATCGGCTCCCTGATGCGAGTGCAGTCACCTAGTTGAATATGACCTAAACTGATCCCTCTTGCCCTTCAGTCGATCGCCCGAATAGACAACCCAAACCCTACGATCCAGGGCTTGCTACCCGCACGAAATACCCTGGTGCAGCCCTTCAAGAAGAAAATCGATAGCACGTCGCAGCATCGGTTACTCGTCGATTGTCTCTCTGCTATCAGAGATGCTCTCGTCGTCGAGAAGTCCATAATCCCTCCCCGCTTTCAAGTTTCCGTCCCTGGTGATACTTGGTCTCGAAAGGCTCGTCGGTCCGCGACATCGACGAAGCCGACAATCCACAATGTTGATCTGTCTAGGATCATGATGCGGTGTGAGATAGGTTGGATGGAAGATAAGGAAGAGGATGTCTGTCAGCTATCTTCGCAATGGCTTAAAGGACGTGACCGAGACATATTTTCGAGTTTTTCTAGTTATGTGTTTCGCAAGGTTCAAGCAACTATTCAGTGAAGGTTCAGTCGACTGAATGATATGTGGATGCTAAAGTTACAGGTAATGTGCAGTGGCTCGATTCCGTATGATGCTCGTAGATGAAATAGAGTAGATGTTCGTGTTTGTTTGTGATTCACTTGAAGTGAAGTTTCACACCTCGCTTTGGGCCAAGCTGTACCGCGCTCCTTGGCTTCCCTTTGCGATCCAAGTCAAACGGCCTAATCTTCCGATTCTCGTCAACTCCTGCCGACTTACGTTTGAGGCCCCTTGAAGAACCTGAACTAGTGTCACGGAGATTCCAGTCTGAACCAAAGCCAGGCCGAGGGAATTCTTCGAAGAAGGCCTCGTCATCGAAGGATACTTGTGTCACGGCTAGAGGGGAGGATTCAGCTTCCACAATGCGCAAAGAACGACGGCGCTTTGAGCTGTGGGAAGGCGGGCTGGTTCGGTACTGTGATTGATGGGTTTGACTGAAATCATCTTCCTCCCCGACCAGACTACACAAGGGTTCCTATATAAAAGTCTTCAGATTGAAAGCGTGGATCAGGAGAACGATAGAAACGCACTGGCGAAGAATGGCAAATATGAAGATCTTTCTCTTTCTTGATGCTATTCAACTCATGCTTCATCGCAGCGAGTTGGTTCTGAAGGTCATTCACTCTGTCGGCCTTCCTTTGCATCTAGAGATATCAAGGACGTCAATCATTGTGAATGCTCGAAATGAGCAACTCACGTCATGGCTTTGCCGCTGTAAAATTCGCCTCAAGTCCTTAAGGCTCGATTCTTTCTCTTGAAGCTGCTCCTCCAAGCCAGAGTTTTGCTGTTGTATCGCCACGACCTTCGCATTAGCATCTTCTAGAGTTTCCATAGCCTCTTCAGCAAGCTTCTTCTCCTTCTTAGCCTCCTGGTATGCTTGTCGCCACCCAGTCTGCGCTACCTCCAGTTCACCCTTGAGCCGATCTTTATCGCGAAGCTGGGCAACTAATTTAGAGTAATCTTGGGCGCTCTTTGAGAGATTGAGCTTGAGAGTCGTGACCTGGCTCTTATGGGATTTGCATTGCTCAAACATGGGGACTATACGCTCCTTAAACTCGTTGATACATGCGAGAATCGCGTCCTATTGCAGTATGTCGGATGTTAGTGACGAGGAAAAAGGAAAAATACACATACTAGCTTTCCATCAGTCAAGTTGCTGCCACTCGAAATGAGCCCTTCCAAGTTTTGAACGGATTTTCCGACATCTTCCGCTTCTGAATCCACTCCCAACGAGCCTAGTTGGTCTTCCACTGCAGCAGCACGGGATTCATCACCGTCAAGGACTTCAACGTGGATCTTGACTTCCTGGCCTTCCTGAAGGGCCTTTCTACAGACCGGGCAGCTGTATCGTCGTGGACCACGCCTACGAGGGACATTTGCTTTGAGGGCATCGACACAAGAAGTACAGAACCCGTGGCCTGTGCGCGTATTGCTTATCAGACCTAGACTGTGAAATAATGGAGTCCTACTCACCACAGGGCAGAAATCGAAATGCCTCAAGAGGCTGGGGCGTGATGCAGATCACGCATTGCGCGTAAGTCATCACCGCCGCCCTTGTGCACGGTGGTAGGGGAAGACGTTGGGAAGACGTTGGTACCAAAAAAAAGTTCTCACGAACGCGACCATGAGCACCATGTGAGGATCACGTGGGCGCATTAATATTAGCCAGGGAATCCGATCACGCTTGGGCCACCTGGTTCTTTCCTTCTTACCATCATAACAACGCGCTCATCGTGCCCCTCGACGCCAGAATATGGAGTGCAGCATATGTCTATCAACTTTAGAAGAGCCTGTCTGTATTCCATGTGGTCTGTGTCAGGGAACTGTTTCTTTGTGCTCGCACTGACGTCCTCCCCAGGTCATATTTACTGTAACGAGTGCATCGTTGACCACATCAACCATGGAACTGAAGATGAAAACGAGCAAACTTCGAACTGCCCGACATGTCGCAAACCATTCCACATCTGTACGCGCCTTTGCACTAGTAAACTTCTAGTCACTACTGACTGCCATGCTCGTGCTTAGTCGCTCCGGACTTGGCCCTTCTCCCCAAAAAGTACAGACCATTTGTCCTCCCAAGCATGCGTCGAATATACCTAGACAATTCACCCTACCAATTACTGAAGACTCAGCTTAAGGATGCTGAGAGGCGTATCAAACTCCTGGAAGATTCCAAATCCCACCTGATACGCGCCGGGGAACGACATATGTCTGCTGCACAAGCACATGCCGAAGGAGAGAAAAAGGCAAGGCTGGAACTCAAGACTGCCCGCGATCACGCCGCGCGTGCCTCTAAGGCCGCGGACCATTGGCAGCTTACCGCCATAGATCTGGAAAACCAGTTCTCAAGAGCCGTTCATGACAAGGAAGTGACGAGGGGGAAGTACGAGAAGTCGAAGGCACTATTCCGCGTCAAAGAAGAACAGCTCAAGACACGAATATCAGAGGTGGAGCACCAATTGGACAATATGCTGTGAGTTAGCTCTCCTTCTATCGCGTTTCTTCCGTCTTATAATGTCCGCGCCTAGGGCTCGTTGTGCACTCGAGCCATCCATTGTCCATAAGCGAAAATCGGCAAGCCGTGCCTCTTCCTCCAGAAACCCTGCGGGTTCCTCCTCTCCATGTAGTGACCCTGACACTCCTCCTGCTAAACGCCCTAAGCTACCCCTCCCTCGACGGCGATTCGTTTCACCTGCTACCCCCAACTCACCAATTAGTCCTGGTGATTCGTCCCTTCGCCATAGTACTTCTCGTATCAAAAACCCCTCCCGTCTTGGTGCCCAGTTCGGCGATGAGACTAATTGTATCGAACATACCAACGACGACCAGCCACCTTCATTCAAAGGCAGGAGGCGACACTCAGATATCTACAGGATCCATTCGTCCGACGAAGAATGTTGTTGATGAAGCTCTGAACATCCGGGGCAAACTATCTTGCAGCTTTCGATAAGCTGGCGTTAATCTAGACTCCCATATACCAACCACTATGTCTAAGTATGAAGATAAGGAATACAAGTCTAACTCTATGTATAACTGATCGTGCCTTGTGGAATATCGCTTGTTATCTCCCATTCAGTCTGAAGTTCGGTTCGCCGCTCAGAAACAGCCTATCTCTCATGTTGCCGCGAAGACTTCAATCTCGTACACTGGATGCATCACTGTTAATCTCCACAAAAAGGTGCCGGTCATCCTAGATATCAGTCCTCGTGTCTACTCTGATTCAATTGCCTCCGCAGCGAACCACCTTGTCTCCACATTTTAGGATTCGTGGCTTGCCGTTTGCAGTACCTTGCGCACATGATCCACTGTAAATGGGCGTTTCACACCCAGAATGTGAAGTCCTCGAGAAGTCTTCACCCAAGTTGCTGGTAGCTGAGTTCCGAGTCAATGAACCTCAAGTCTACCTCATGGCATATCATCCTGACGGAGGGAAGAGGAAGAAGCTTTGATTTGAGGGTGGTTCCCTCATGTTATTTTTATATGGCAGCTATATCTTGCTTTTCGCAAGGTCGCCTTTGTGTGCCTGCCACATCCTCAATCCCCTCCCCTACATCGAGCTCGCTGGCCTCATAACGCTCCCCGTTACAATCTTGATCTAGACAACTGATCCCCCAACAAAAACCACTATCCGCTTCGAAGGAACCCATCTCTGATCTATCAACGAAGTCATATAACGTGGAAGATGTCATTTTCTTGTGTTATATGTTTGGATGCTTTGACAAGTCCAATTTCTTTGCCCTGCGGTAAGTCGCCTGCTGAAAACGCCACCTCTAAATCTGATCATGGCTATAGGACATATCTTCTGTGAGCAATGTATGAAGCTCCACATGTCGCATAACATGTCCACATCCACGGGTCGCGTAACCTGCCCCACTTGTCGAACCGCTTTCACTCGTCAGTATTGACATCTTCCAATTCAAGCCGCTAATCAATTGAAACTCTTCATAGTCACAATGGATGAGTTGAACAGCAAGAACGCGGGATCGTTCCCATTCCCAACTCTCCGAAAGCTTTACCTCCCTCCTCCTTCCCCTCCAGTCAGCCCAACTCGCACAGGGTCTTCGAATCACAGCATCAACGCCGTCTCTGCAGGGGTACCCGAGCATGAGTCTGAAGGGTACCTTTCATTACTTTCACGAGTATCTCGACTCGAGGCAAGAGTCGCCGAACTCAAGCGGGAGAAGGATAAACTTAATAACGAGTCCCACCAAAGGTTCCAAATCCTCCAAAGCGTACTCGCAGATCGGCAAAACCTCAAGACCGACAACGAGCGAATCCGAAAAGATCTATGGGCGTGGCGGAATAAGTATGAAATGCTTAGCACCCGTGTTCGCAATGGGATCGTCTGGTGAGGATCATTTGATTGGCTTGAGATTAAGCTTTTGCTTACTCGTTTGATCAGGGCGAAGGAAGCTGAATCGCATTCAGATGAGGTGAGGAGCAAGCGATTGGTCGCCACTCGCCCGAATGCGTTCCGCCCGCAGCAAGCTCGCGCGGCAGCAGAAAAAGTCAGACTTGGTATGTTCGCATGGTGGGGACTTGCCAGCAGCCAACGTTGAACGACACGGATTCATATGATGAATACGAGACGATTGATAGATTGTGTAATTTATATGCTTATAGGGTATACGCGACTGTATCTATCTAGTTATTTCCTCCTGCCTTCTCTATCCCGTCTCGTGCATGGACATGCTAGACATGCCCCTGTTTAGTTCCTGATTGGGACCCCGACCAACCTACCTCTCAGTTGGCGCAATGTTGCTGCTCAATTCAGACCTTTGTACGCACTCTGTACGTCGCTTCTCCCCTTTTCCTTGACGACTTTGCCCATTTCTCGTAGGCCCGTTCAACCTGATCCAGGACACATCACGGGCTCCTCCTGGATAATCTGGTGATAATATGATATTCTGGTACTAATAAACGCGAATAAGACGACGGAACGTTACCCACATCATCCAGAAGCGTGTAAAATGATTTACCTCCCAGAACGCTAACACCGAGTTCTCAGAGAGTCCGTTTGCGTAGGATAAAGACGAGCTTAAGGTGGGGCCTCTGACATCCTTCCAATTCCCGATCTCAGCTTCTCGGTAAGTAGTCGGGGCGTAAAGGTTTACAAAGGACGCAATTACATCTTGTCCTCTTTCTGTAGCTCATCAGCAGTCTTTCGGCTGCCACGATTCGATGTCCTTGAACTGTCTCATCTGCCTCGAGGGACTATCGAGCCCTGTGTCGCTTCCATGCGGTATGTATGCAGCCCTGAGCCCTCTATCATCTTACTGACGACATCATACATGAACAAGGTCATGTATTTTGTGAGTGGTGCTTGAAACGCCACGCCCTTCATAGTAGTACTCCTTCAAAGCGTATCGGATGTCCAACCTGTCGCAAGATCTTCCACAATGGTAAGTGATTTCATCGTAGTGCTTTGTCGCTGCCGGACGATAATGGGGTGCGTTTACAGTGGAAGGAGCGACAATTCGTAAACTATACCTACCATATACGGATACCGTCCAAACGACACCGGAGCAGACGCCATGTGAACCCAATGAATCCGATCCTCTTATGCTACATGTAGCGGACTTGGAGGCGAGGCTCAGGGAGCTAGAGAACGTGAAGGAGAGGACGGACCGGGACTGGCTGAACAGGATGCAGGTATTGTATACAGCGTTTCGACGGAGACGGGTCATGTCATCTTGGGAGAGGACGGCTGAGATTGTCACTGCGTATGGAATTCAATGGTGTTCGCCGTACATGTCTAACCCCCCCGGTCCTTGCATCATAGCGTCCTGGTCTACTTCTCCGGTGCACTCTTCGGAGCGAGGAAATATGGAACTTTTGGGGTAGTCGTCGGAATCCTGGCTGAGCTGTCGTTCCTGTGGGTGCGGGACCTTGACTGGATGCAGCCTAGGTAAGATTTCATCCATCCAACGTCCATCGTCCAACTGAATGCCACTTTATAGAGTTCATGGATTGTGGAGAATGTAACTGGATTCTATACACGGGATAATACTGGCAGTGGGTTGTTTTGTTGGTGCAAATGGCGTGGAGATAATCAAGATTCAACCTTTCGCTTGAGCCCCCCGATGAAGGAGGAACCCAAGGGATGTTTAGCGCTCAGGCGGCTTTGGCGGAGATCATGTCCGACTGGGCCGCGCTTGCCACCTCGCAGCCACTTCTGAGCGCATCCACCAACGAGACCAGCTTGCTCGCATAAAGCCTTTCTATCATCATCAGTCTCACGATAAGGGCTACGGGATACGATCTAGAGTCTTTCAAGTCCCAAATCCTAACGCTCAGGCGTTGTATGAATTGGAATCGCCTTGCGAGGACGGTCTGCTAATTTTATAGGCTCCGAGACGCAACGCGTTTTTTACTCACCGTCTAGGTTTCAACTGCTTGCTTAAGTACCATGCTACGCCCAGCCCTCTCGTGTTAGACGATGACTTTGGTGCCAGAATGTCTCATCTGCTTTGGATCCTTCAAGGATCCCCAGTCTTTGCCCTGTGGTGAGTTTGTTCCATGCGAAGCGAAAAACGTTTTGTTCACCAATCCTGTGCGCAGGTCATATCTTCTGTGCTGAATGTGTAAACTTGATTGTGAGGTACTCGCGAACCATATGCAAAAAATACGGGGAAGTCACTTGTTTAGCGTGCGGACAGGTCTTCGATCGTGAGTCTCCAACAAATCCTACATCCGTCATCCAGTCAACGCCAATGGGGCGCTTTCAGCCACCACCGAATTCAACACCTTTCGGCCACTGTTCTCAACCTACTTCGAGCCGATCCTGTCCACTATACCCCCGGGTGTACCCCTCCATGCAACCAGTTTCTCGGACATTGCAATACCAGAAGTCGGTAGGACCGCGCTTCAAGACATTTCGGACGACTACCGCGAGGTATCAGAAAGATTGGAGATGGTGCGGAAGCAGCTGGTCAGAGTGCAAACCGCAAAGCAGCAGCTCACGCAAGTGAAATTACACCACGATGGCCTGCGAGCTTGTCTAGGCATCTCTAGGAAGGAAACCCTTCGATGGGTTATCAGGGCTATTCCACATTACCGTTGGACGACATGGATATCACCGCTTCTTTTGTACGTCTCCGTTGATCTGTTGTGAAATCGTCTTGACGCTTCGCCGTTGTCTAGGTATCTCTTTGATTTCTTATGGGTCCCGATTGTGTTGTTCTTCTGGTCGCTTGTGGCTGACTTCATCCGTGGCGCGTTCCTAGCTGTTTTTCTTGCTATGTCTTTGACTGTGTATCATCACCTGTTCTGTTAATGCACCATTGTCTTCCCCATATTCAGGAGCTCCAGCGGAGTCCTTGCTCTGTCGCTTTCGGCGCCCGGGGACCACTGGACCATAGAAAGTTAGACCGCCTTACGACAAACATCTCTTTGATTTCTGTATCATAATGCTCGCATTGTCACAGCTCACCGTATAACTAGATTCACTAATGCACCTCCTGCCTCCAGACCATCCTCGAACCACGTAATTCTCGCTCTCCCCCCCTGCATGATGTCGTTGGACTGTATCATCTGCTTCGAAGCGCTACGCGATCCCGTTTCCCTCCCTTGTGGTGTGTCTGATACACTTCTTTCCCGTCTATATTCCTAACGTTTTTCGGTCAGGCCATGTCTTCTGCGAGCCTTGTATCACTCCCGCCGGCGGTCAGGGTTGGGTATCGTGCCATGTCTGTCGGCGCCGTCATAATGGTGCGCAGTCTCTCCCATCCATCTAGCGCGATCTCCGTTCATCATTACATCTAGTCAGAAAGGCTGGCGTTCTACGTCGTCTGTATCTTCTTGACCAACTATTACGGCGTACGAATACAATCATTTGGCCTCTCAATTTCTAATGACCAAATATTCATTCAGACGGTGATCAAGCTCAAATCGAGAATTTGACGGCCACCGCGAAGGATGCGCTTGCTCTTAGCAGCAATGCTACCCGCCAATCAAATATGTTCCAAGCACGGCTTGATTTACTCTGTCAAAACGCACATTCCGGACTGGAAAGGCTTCGTGACGCACTCGTTCTCGCCATCACATTGTTGACTATCCATGTTTTGTGAGTTCTCTGCGACGTGCTACCGCTGGGTGTTAACATCATAGTATGTGTAGCTTGGTCGCGATCCTGCTTCTAAAGCCAATGGACAGTGGTCCCCTCGGCGGCCCGTTTGTGAAAGCCTCTGTGATGAATGGTCTAACCCTGGTTGTGATCCTTGCTTTCGCTTCCTTGCCTTGGTATAGTGTGCTATTCGTTGGAACGGTATCCCTATTTAAGCAAAGACAACCCTCTCATGCCATATGAACTCGCTGACGTCCCTCCCTTTACCGTTACGCCTTGTAGTTCGAGCTCGGTTCTAGATATGGGGGAAGTTGTCTACTCCATACGTGCTCTAGCTTGTACCCCGACTATTACTTCCTGTACTAGTTTGCTCCCTGTTTTACGATATTTCACATCCATCCGTATTCATTTTTGTACTGCATGGTCTCTTGGCTTGCGCATCCTTTACGGCAAGATGGACTAACAAGCGCCCAGACGGCTTTGACGGAGAGCATGTCCGACCTGCCCGTTTCCCAGCTATTCCATCATTGACTCTGAGGACAACGCGCCCTCGCCCATTCGTATCATGCTATGCCCTGTTCTCTCACACTAGGAAATGTCTCCCGTGCCCGAATGTCTCATCTGCTTTGGATCCTTCAAGGATCCTCACTCTTTACCTTGTGGTCCGTGCTTATAACCGGCTCTATCATCTAGCTCAAGGCTATCGCTCATCCGTTTTATACAACTAGGCCATATATTTTGTGCTAAATGTGTAGACGCAATTGTGGGGTACTCGCAAACCATAAGTGGTCAAACTACTTGCCTAACTTGTGGACAGGTCTTCGCTCGTGAGTGTCGTATCCCCATTTCCCCGGCCCAAACTCAATGTATGATATTTTCAGCTTTAACCGAATCCAATATCTTTCGACCATTGTATTCAACTTACTTCGAGCCGATCATGTATTCTTTACCGCCAGCCGTGAAACTCCATCCAACAAGTTTCTCGGATACCGCGATCCCTGAAGTTGGGAGGACGGCGCTTCAGGACATTGCGGATGACTATCGTGAGGTATCAGAGAGACGGGAGTTGGTGCAGAAACAGCTGGCCAGGGTTAGAGACGTTAAGCGACAAATCATGCAGATGAAAACCCATCACGATGGCCTTCGAGTTTTCTTAGGCGAACCTAAAGTAACGTCTCGGTGGGTTGTACCAGCTATTCCGCGTTTGCGGTGGATAATTTGGGCATTGCCACTCCTCCTGTGCGTTTCCGTCGACTTTACTATACTGAGAGCGCGTCCTCATCAAACGTCTAGATGTATCATTGCTTTCTTGCTTTTCTGGAAAGGCCGCGGTTCGTTTATTTGGTCGTTCGTGGTTCTCCGTCCATGGCGTATTTTGGCAATCTAATTTGCTCCGTCGGTGACTGTAAAATTAGCGATACTATTCTCCACTGGCTCCCACGTCCAACGAGAATTGAATTCTATACGCGCTCTCTCACTCATTGCGTGGCTACCTTCGAGCTCATCCTCTCACCCACGAGTCTCACCCACGAAGAAGTCGACGTTTTGTTAACATGTCCATTCTCATTTCGAGGACATGCCTTTGTATCGGACAGTAGGTGTCTAACCTGTGCGTGTCGTTCCCCCAAAACACCTACCCCTCTGATTGCTGAGCGCTGACACAGTACACAGGCAAGGCATGGAGCCCTCTTTCCCAATGAGAAGTGCCAACATTCTCTTGGAGCGCCATCTCCATGCTGAAACCACTATCTGGACTGGAACGTGCCTTCCATATACCTTGGTCAGGTGAGCATCTATCTGGATGGCCCTGACCCACAATGGACGCTTTAACCTCCCCACTGGCTAAGCGCACTGCTATGCTATGGAGGAGTCGGGAAGATCAGTGTGGCCTCTTTGTCTTCCCCAGATTGGTATCGTGCATAGGAATGTCTTTCGCAGCGAGTACTCAGTCGCAAGATTCCTGTGAATTGGGGTCCGTTGCACGATAAACGACGAACTGCGGCATTTCATTAGAACTTGTCTGGAATGGGAACGTGCCTTCCATGAAACTTCGTCATTCGCCTCATGATATTTCACGCTTTGACCTCTGCTTCTCCATCGGTCCGTGACTAGGTCACAAGTGCTGCTCATGTTGCGTGCCCTACGCCATTTCAGGAGCCTAGCCCACTATCTTTCGGTGCCACTGTGTCATCGCCCCTTGAACGATGCTCGAAGGTAAGTATGTGTTCCAGAATTTTATTCCATCCGAGGCTCATGTTCAGGAGTTTCCCGAGTGACCCAAGCAAAACCAGGAGGTACACCAGTGTATCGTTCTTCACCCCCCACATTTCATCGAACTTGACACAATGTCACCGCAGTGTCGAGTCTGCTACGAAGATATTGGCGTCGCTCTATCCCTTCCTTGTGGTGAGGCCTCTCCTGCATTGGTTGGACGTCAATGATCCTCATGCCAAGATTCCAGGACATGTATTCTGTCGAGGCTGCGTGAACCGCATCGTGCGGCTTGCTGATGAAGACGAAGAAGAGCCAAGATGCCCCACCTGCCGTCAACCATGTCAGTGCTTCTTCGTTGCAAAGGCATTTTTGAGCCCAATTAACCATCTCCTCTTGCAGATGAACCAGACGACGAAACGTACCCGGCACTTCGTAGGACATACTTACCGGAAGAGTCTACCTCAGAAGAGTCTCAGACCACCGATCTCCAGGCCATCAAAGATGGTCTCGAAAGCCTGGAGGCCCGTGTCGAGGCTTCAGAGGGTGCTCTGAACAACCACCGTAGTGTGATACATCAACAGGGCGAAGCAATCAACCGGCTCCTTGGTGATCCCTCAAGAGTGCATTGGGACTTACACCAGAGAGAACTGAGAATTCAATCCCTTGAACAGCAAACAATCGCGATCGAAGAACGAGCCAGACAAGCAATGAATATACTGGCTGGCTGGCGTGATCTGCGTGATGAACAAGATGCTCATATCGAAGCCCAGAAGAACATCAACGAGAGCAATGATGACCGTATCGTCCATCATGAAGTTGCCCTGGCTGATTTGAGCGCTCGTCAGAACGAGTTGGCTCAATCGGTATCTGCGCTTCGAAGCTCGGAGGCAGAGCAGTATGAGCGATACCAGTACCATCGGGGCCTCCTTTCTGGGAAACTAGATATGTTGCGTGCTTCAAGCAAGAAGAGTTTGTACTTTGACTTGTTGCTTCTCTTCCTCAACTTCGTATTGTTCGTATGCTATCTACTATCTCGTAAATAGACCCACGAATTTCCGTACAAATTAGTATGAGTATCCCATAAAATATGTGGTAGTGATGACCTAGATGGAGAGCTGAGTGTTGGTTGACGTTGCGTTAACATCGCGAGGCCTTCAAGGAGCTCCTGAGCTCCTGTAAGACATTTGGCGCCACCTCCAGGCGCCCGGGCAGCATCCATCACACAACACATGAGCAAGCTATCGTCCTCATCAACGCATCCTCCGAAGGCCAGCGACAACGACTGCGCCATCTGCCACGAGCCTCTTCTCGTCCCAAGTAACGACGACGAAAAGCCATCGCTCCTCATCGACGATGTCGCTCTTCGCTGCAAGCACCATTTTCATTGGAGTTGCATCCTAGAGTACGCGCTGTCTTCTCCTGAAGCGCGTAATCGCTGTGCCCTCTGCCGTCAGAGCGTTCTGAATGCCCGAGGACAATTCATCGTGGAAGTTCGCAATGAGGGTGGATTCACTGGAGGTTTTGACTTTGGCCAAGAAATTGATGAGCAGCTCTATTACAAGGTACGCATATAAGTACTCCTGCCTAATGCTCGAGCTCGAACTTTCTCGTAGGAGAATCCTGAGGCGGAAAGGGAGATGACTTTCTTATCCTTGATGGCGCAGGGAGATTTCGATGACGCTGAAAAGTTCTTGAAAGGCGAGGATCCCGGCGCGACCAAGAAAATGGATCCGAACGTCTGTTATGAAAGCGGCGGCATGACAGCGATGCACATGGCTGCGTTGAATGACGATGTGGAAGGTGTTCAATTGCTCTTGAGATACGGCGCTGATAAAGAACAAAAGTCCGAGGATGGTCACACCGCGCTCGATCTGGCTGAGGATGTGGACGCGAAGAGGGTCATTTCCCTCTTGAAAGGATGAAGGCGATAACGCATGTCTGGTAATATGAAATTGTATTTGTACCGAGCTCATGAAACGATCCAGTTCATTCTCCATCCTCGTTTGAGCCAAGGCTGAGTTCGACACCCCTGCCTCCCCTGTCATGCTACTCAGCAAAGCGTGTTCTGGGGCGTGTTCCCTTTCAACTTTACTCGCTACTCAAAGGACCTCTATCCACCATCGATAGCCATCGCAAAGAGACATGGTTTCAGTACAGAATTGCAAGATTTGTCAAGGAGAACTGAAAAACGAAGCTGGTGAGCTATGAAGCGTTCATCATTTCTCGCGCCCTTTCATACTAAATGCCTATCATTCTAGGTCGAACTTTTTGTACTGAATGTGAAAGCCCTACCGCTACCATCAACGGCTTGGACGATGAAACAGAGCAGAATTCCAACAACGTCGATGGTGAGGTCGATTCGTCGATTCGTATCGAACGCATCTGAACTCCCTTCGTTCTCTAGAAGGGGACGATCCCCCCGTTCCGCCTGAAGAACAAACGCCTCGTGTTTCTTTCGGAGAGTATCAGGCCCTGGTAGATCGAATTTGCCAGCTTGAGCACGAGATCTCCGAAGCAAGAGTCCATCCCACAAGGGCAGTAGCTGACCTAGGCGGCGAGCTCGACGACGACGGTTCAAAGAGCACCGTCGAACAGAGACAGAAAGCAGAGTTGACGACAGACATCATAACTTCAACCCGCCGACGTAGAGGCTTCTTTTATGGAACCGGCCTAAACATCCAGAGAGTCAAAAGAATCATGATGGCTTGTTTCGTTGGCGCCCTGTGAGTCTATATTCTTCAGAAATGGGTTTTATGGTGAACTATCTCTCTCTAGCTTTGTCGTAGGACTCGTCGTCCTTTGGTCCTGGCCTCAGGGAAAAGAGAGCCCATTGAATCGAGACATCCAAGGGGTCGTAGAACGGCTTGCGAAGACGGAGGGAGCGATGCAAGAGAAGTTGTCCAGCATCGACAACGCTCTCGTCGAAGGCGTCCGTTGGAGAGCTAAGGTAGACGAGAAGCTGAAAGACATGTTGAACATTGTGCTCGACGTGAACCACTGGAGAGCGAACAGCCAGGAGAGATTGCAGACCATCGACAGCGCGCTATTCGAATTGAAGAGTTGGAATCTCAACGCACAGGAGAAGTTGAACAGGATCGATGGAACGCTCCTCGACGTGGTGAACTGGAAGATCTTGACTCGGGAGAAGTCAAAGGGCGTCGACACCGATCTGGCTCATGTGAAGAACGCGGTCGCCATCAGCCAGGAAAGACTCAACACCGTTTTCAACCTTGTACAAGACATGAAGAACGAGAACGCTGGCATCCAGCAGCGGTTGAAAGGCATCGAGAAGGGCTGGAAAGCCGTGTTGGGTGCCCTTGTCAATCTTCCCAATCAAGTGCTTCCCGAGGAAGTTTATCGACTTGCAGCGGGTATCAAGGAAGGGAAAAGCGAAGTTGCGGGGACTCGGAGGACGTCAACGAAGCTTGAGGTTGTCTGGCGGGGCTTCTTTCACTATTTGAAGATCGTACTGGGTGTTGTGCGAGCGGGTCTTGTCGAGTTGGGGAAATTAATCTGGAAGCGTATGAATGGGCATTAGTTTCGCATGTGGTCCCTCATCTTGAATGTAGAGTAGAGTCACGATCGTACCCAATGTATACTCTATGCCCTTTGCTGTAAAGATCACGGGCCCGTGCGCTATTCTGCGAGCCACTTGAGCCGTGGATAAGACAAAGGAAAAGCATGATGCACCGTCGTATATAAAGAGTAGCGTTGCTGCACGACCTACCTCAGACTCTTTCCCCTCGAACATACCCTCTTGAAGTGGCTCACAGACAAATGGTATGCATGTTTCGCGTTCCAGACTGGGTATTCGACTCTGCTGATGGCGTATTTGATAGGCTTGTGTTAAGAAAGAAACAGACTCGGTGGCGCTGGATTCGCCAATCATCGGCTCTGTGGGTAATGATGGTGAGTGGCTTGGACGTCGTTGGAGGAGGAGACATCATTGAACCCGCCTAGTAGGGATCGCAAAGGGAGGGTGTTCCTCTCTGAAGCTTGGCGGGGAAGTCGACGAGGCAGCGCAATATATTCTGGTCAAGTCCAAGGAATACTCGGCGTTGAACTCCATGCTTTCCATGACACAGGAAGAATTGAAGAGGACACAGGCGGAAGTGCGCAGGCTGGTAGGAAGGCTTGATACGGCTGACGAAGATTTTAAGAAGCTGAAGAACAGGGTTGAGAAATGCGAGAGTTCGCTCCAGGATACCATGGGGTGGGCCTTGAAAGAGATAGCGGCGTCGAAGGAGACTGAGCGCACTATCGAAGAGCTCAGGCGTCGATTAGGCCCAATACGAGTTGTAGCACCAAAGGCGAACGTCGAGATCGGAGCCCAAACGAAGACGAAGGAGGGTGGCAAGGACCTCTTCATGCTGAAAGTTCAAGATTTGAACCTCCAGAACGTTAGGGCGTTATTCGTCGTTTCGCTTTCTTACGCAGCGTTCTACACGTATGTCGCGAACATTGTGCTGCTTGACTATGAGCTGACCCGAGGGGTTGCTTTGTAGCGCAGCATGCGTGGCTTTCGCCATCCTCTTGAAAATAATGATCACAGTCTGCCGGCTCATCATTTGATGGGATTGGGGGCCGAAGAAGGGAGGGTTTGCCTTTATTTCAGTAGCCTACACTGTTTGGTCTGTTTTTCAATAGAATGTGGACCACGCTACGCACCGATGTTGTTTTGCGACGACGTACGTACATCGTAGGCTAAGAAGCCAAGACTTTGTGATTAGCGCCGGATGGCAAGGCAACTGTTCGGAAACATATCGACTTGATGTGATCGATTGCTTTGTTGTAACTTTTTTCCAGAGTAACGAGAGTATGAGAAACGGGTAAAAACGTTTGTTTGGAGATTTCGTCGGAGGACGTTTGAAATAGCCGACCCTGACTTCTATTAGGCGAGTCACATTAGAAGATAGTACGTGATTCCGATTGGAAGTGGGGGTCCGCTTTGAAGAGGATATTTAGCTGATGGTGCTTGGGTCAGGAGAGGTACGAGGAGGAGAAGGAGATGGTGGTCGTCCGAGTTGAAGGCTGGGGGTGATAAGATAAGAAAATAGCCAGTGGTGACGGTGATCGCGGAGAAGGGCGATCGAGGCACAGATGGATTCAAAAAGGGCCTAGCGCGCCACGTTGACATAATACACGGATGATCTCGATCGTGAGATCTGCTCGACTCGTGGCTGTGGATTTCCGTTTTGTGTCACTGTCACTCGTGTTGGCCGCTCTTTCTTTTTCTCCTTTGATTCGCATCATCCATCATCAACGTCCATGAACGTCCACCTTCTCCTCGATTCCCCGTCAGATGAAAGGAGACGGAATGCCGGTTCTGCGAGTGACTTGGATAGCCGTCAACGGGCGCAGCAGCAACAGCAGCCATCGTCGTCGTCATTGCTGAGAGGCGCAGGAGGAGGAGGAGGGGGCGGAGGAGGCCCGCCGGGTGTTGGCCCAGATGCAGCGAGCTCATACCGAGCAAGTACTCCCATGTATCCCCCTCAGCCTGCAATCCCTCCTTCGCCACTGTCGACCCGCCCCATGCCGAGCATTCCTGCGCCTTACCCAATATCCGACCCTTCCCCGATGTATCATCCCCCACACCCTTACAACACCGGGCCCACCCGTGTCCCGAACAGTGGAAACACGACGCCGACGCATGTCCAGGCAACAGCGCCGCCAGCCCATCTCGCTCATCCACACACGCAGGCGCAATCTCCTGCCATGGCCTCGCTTCGCCCCTTGGACCCTGGGCTTCATGGAAACTCGACTCCGTCATCGACGCCAATTTCACACTATCATGCCCCTCCACAGCCTCAGGGAGGTTCGTCGATGGCTGGGATGGGGATGGGAGGGGGAGCAGCTTCATCGGCGTCGTCGCCCCACCACACACCCCAGCAGCACTCTGCTTCTTCTGCCTCCCACACTCCCATCCAACGAGGTTACGCGCCGGAGCATTCTTCCTTTCCCACGCATCCCTCAGTGATGAGCGTGGGAATGTTGAAAGGCACTCCTCATCCACCTCCGATCATGGACCCAAGTCCCCAGCTGCGGGACTGGGAGCGAGAGCGGGCTGATAGAGACAGATCGGACAGAATGAGGCCCCCAGGTATGTGCTTTCTTCTTGCCATCGCTGCAATTTCATCCGTGCCGAGAAGCCTTGTCTTTTCACTTTGCCTTTTTTTAAAACTTACCGTCTGGCTTTCAACCACATGCTCATCAACGTATGCAGACTCTCGGCGCTCCCGCTCGCGGCACGGATCGTTCACCGACGCGGCGCCACCCCTCGGCAGCTACAAGTCGCCCGGCATGATGCCGCCGGGCCCACCCCCGCCTTCCCATTCAACCTCCGACCGCCCTCAGACCCATCTCCAGCAACCTCCGCCGCCATCTTCTTCGCGTCTACCACCACCACCAATCGATGCACACCAACCATCGCGCTCGCGACGCGGCTCGCTGTCGCACATCGCCAATCCAATCCATCATCCCGGCAGAGTCAACACAGCGCCGCCTCAGGGTATCGTAGGCCCCGGAATCGCTCCTCCAGGGCCGTCTAGGACACCTCCAATGTCCAGTATGCAACAGACTGGTCCAGGTCGTCCACCCTTGCATCCACCATCACCATCAAAACACTCGGATGACGGCCCACCACCGCGGAGAGACATTCTGGACGAGCCGATGGGTCCCGGGATGAGAGACAAGGAGCGAGACTACAGAGAACGCGACAGAGAATACATGAGGGAGCGCGAAATACGCGAACACGAACGCGACAGGGAGTTTCAACGCGAAATGAGAGAAAAACGTGAAATGAGGGAACGTGAATATCGTGAGCAGGATTTGAGGGAACGAGAGCGCGAGAGAGAAAGGGAGCGCGAATGGGAGCGAGAGCGGACAAGAGAACAAAGAGAACGAGATAGAGATAGAGACGACATGGAGATGATTCGCGCGGCTGCAGTCAACAGACAGCAGCAGCAACAGGCATGTCCCACATACCATATTTTATTTCAAGGATACCTTAGACTAATCACTCTTTCTAGCCCCAGCCTGGTGCTCAGCAACAGGCCGAAATGTTCGTCCTCAAGCCCAATTCAGTCATGGACAGGGAAAAAGATCTTCGTGGCCGTAATCGTGAACGTGAAGTCCGCGACCGACGCGCCCGTGAATACGAACTCGAGCAGCGAGAAAGAGAAAGAGAAAGAGGCGACCGACCACTTGAATCTGACCGTCAGCGCAGAGATCGCGAACTAATGGAAAGAGATTATTATCCTCCCCCCCAACCTCCGAGGTCTTCATCGTCTCATGGCCACGGTCACCTTCACTCACAACCACCTCCTCTTATGCATCACGGTCATATTAACCACCTGTCGAACTCATCTCATCATGGTCATCATCATGCACCTCCTCCAGGCGGACATGGACATCAACCGCACACCCATACTTACTCTCACCACCACCTTCATCCTCATCAACAAAATCCGGGTCCTCAACCTCCCCCCGCTCGCCCATCATCTCATCAAGGGTCGCCCATCCACCGTCAACAGATTAATAGCCCTTATGCTAATCATCAACAGCACCAACAACAAAGTCCTCCAATGCCGGGACATTCCCCTCCTGGACATCACAATGGGTAAGAATCTAGACTTTGCTCAATCAAAATATCATAGCGGCATTGCTAATACATTGTTCTGTGTTAGCCCTCCGATTGGTCCTGGAATCCCCCCGCCTGGGATGTCTTCGTCGCATCCTCCACCTCCTGGATTATCAAATCCTTCTGGCCCCATTCCGTTGAACGCGCCTCCACCTTCTAATTTGGGTCCTCCGCCATTACTTACTGGTCCTGGCGGCGTTGGCCCCCCTCCTCCAATGGTTGGGCCTGGTGTTGGATATGGTCACCATGCATCGACTATGTTAGGCCCTGGCGTTGGACCACCTCTCCGTGGGGCACCTCCGCCTGGCATTGAGCCCGGTATGAGTGGGCCTGGTTCATCAGGTGGTGCCGGAGGTCCTCCGCCTCACCATCATCATCATGTCGTCCATCATCACCACCATCCACACCAATCTGCTGCACCTGGAATAGGTGGAGGTAGAGATGGGCTAGGTCCCCCGAGTGGAAGAGATATGATCGACCCGAGGGATCCACGGGATCGTGAACGCGATCCGAATGGTCTTGGAAGTAAATTGGGTCGTAATATCCCTCCTGAACGGGAGATTGTGATCATTGGGACGAGGGATAAGGACAGAGATAGAGAAAGGGAGTTTCCGCGTGATAGGGAGAGGGAGATGCCTGAACGACGACCGATTGTTGATATGGGATCTTCGGGCGGCGGGATGCCTGGCTCTCGACCCATGTCGTCTGGCGGAAGGGATGGGGGTATGGGTATTGCGCCCCCGCAGCGGCAGTTCCAGAACCAGTTCCCCACGGCGTTCGTTCATTCAGGTCCGGGGAATGGGTCGAGGATTTCGAGTCCTGTGCCTATGGAACCGCCGAAGAGGAGCGATAGGGAGAAGGAGAGGGAGAGGGAGATGATGACGAGGGAGATGGAGAGGATTGGTGCTGAGAGGGAGAGAGAAAGAGAGAGGGAGCGGGATCTTATGAGGAGTAGGGATCGGGTTGGGGATATGGATGGGAGAGATCTTGAACGAGAGCGAGAGAAGAGGCTTAGTGGGGACTCGCGTATGCCTCCGCTGGGCAGTGTCCGCCCCAACGCACGTCCGAATCCGACAAATCCTGCTTTCCCTGGTGTACCCTCTGGTCCTCCTCGAAGCAACATTAATGGTCCCGATCTCCCTCCCTCTTCTGACGGCCCCAGACCTCCATTGGATGGACCTTCGAGGAAAGTTCGTCCTGAACAAATACCGATGGGTGCTCCTCGCGAATCATTCAAGGGTACTGCCATGATGGGAGGTGAAGAGGGTGTCCCACCCAATTGGTCTGATCCAAACGACATGGGTTATAACCCTCCTCGGATGGTCACTCGTGGATATCCAGAGTATGGAATGGATTCTACGGCCTATGAAGGATTCGGCGTTTACGGAAGGTTGGGTACTGGTGTTGGCGTGGGTGTACCCCCACCTCCTCCTGTTTGGCCAGAGCGAGAAGTGAAGGCTGCGAAGGTGATCAACTTGGGGACCTTTGTCTATCCAAAGACGCCGTTCCCGTATTTGTTCGACGAGCACGACGATATACCCAATGCTGTTGAACCGCCGGCCAAAGTGGATGAACCTACGCCAGAGCCCGGCAAGGACAAGGATAAGATGGATGAAGATCAGCCTACGCCTAGTGAAGGACAGACGGAACAACCTGATAAACCTGCCTCTCCGGAAGCCGAGAATGTCGAGAAGGAGAAGAAGCCCGCCGAGGATAATAAAGACCTTTTGGATTATGATCTTCGCGCGACTATCGTCATTCCCTATGGTTACATCCCGCTTGAACGTCCGTCACAACCCAAGGTTTGGGGTGGAGGTGTCGTTCTAGGTGGGAAGAGACGCATCTATACCGACGATTCCGATTTGTTCCTCTGTGCCCTTCATAGCGGCTGGGTGACGTGGAGTGGTGCGGCCAAGGCTAGACAAGAGCGCAGAGATCTCAAGGTTGAAGTGAGGATCATCAAGTGTATCAATGCCGGGACTAGCTTAGGAGATGTTGCTGTTCTTGGAGACGGTAGGTTATCATCACGGCTTGCTCAAATGGGCAAGAATGATCTACCGAAGACTTCTGTGATAAGAGAGGAAGTCATTGGGAGATTTGTGGGTGGACCTGGTGCTGCATTCAGAGAATTACAGTCTAAGGAAGAGGCGAAGAAAAGCGAAAAGAGCGGTGATGCCGAGACGAATGGCGATGTTGACGATGCTGCGACGAATGACACTGTGGATGCTGATGATCGGCAAGACTTTGATGATGAAGCTAGGATTGACGATGGTCGTGGTTTGGAAAGTTCAGGATGGGGAAGTGGACATGATGGAAGTGCCATCGAGGTCATAAAGGCTGAGTTCACTACGGTATGCTTAAGTTCTCTTTTTGGGATGATTTCCTTACTCACCGTCCATTGCAGAAGGCTACTGGTCGCTTGGCTCCTGGATTGGGACGTCGTAATCGATCCCAACGCTTGCAAGAATACGCTGAACGACGCATGGCCATTTTGGGGCTGGGTCAACCACCTTGTTCAGGTGGACCTTCATGTGTGCTCGGAAGGAAGCGTCGACGTAGCTGGGAATGGGAAGATTCCGCCTCCTTGCATTCACCCAATTCAATGGTCCTGGACCCCGTCATAGAGCAACCTGATGATGCGGTCGAAGATGTTGAAATGAAACCCGTCGATGCAGAGGCCGTCCTGCGGAACGATGAGAAACCTCATACCAACGAGTGCGAGGAAGAGGCTGAGATGAAGATTCGGACTGTCTTGTTCAGCTTCTCCAATGAGGAAGGCGTTCATGCTGGGTATGCTCCATGTCAGATTACGTTTGAATCTCCTTTACTGACTCGTCTTCTAGGTATATGTATGATCCTGTTGGTCTTCGCCGGGTGCTGTTCCCCGTCACAGTCAGGGAAGCCCCATCACACCCCCAGAAACGGCGCAAACTCGATGGGGGTGATGTCGAAGTTCGTGAAGCCACTCCCATGGAAGTTGATGAAGTCAATGCTAAAGCGACCTTGCCTCCGCCTATCGCCATCCAGTTTGAAACGAGTACGGAGCAGTATAAGCTAGTTTCATCCTCAGAAGGCCAATCTGAATCCCGATGCTTTGATCTCTCCTTTGTGAAAACTTTCAAGACTACAACGCCCCTTCCTCAAGCTGCCTCCTCTCCGATTGAACCTACCTCTGCACCTAGTGAACCTGCATCAAGTCCCTTACCTGCCATCTCACCCTCTTCGAGAGCCTCGTCCGTTTCCCCCGAAACCCATCTCCCCCCTGTCGTTGACAAACCCAGCGGCGATGACACTCCCGCTGATCCTCTCGGCGACTACGTCTCTTCCAAACTCGCCGAACACGGTCAGGCCGCCCCCGAACCTGTCGTCGTCTACCGCAACCTTTCGAAAGACGATATTCGGTTTACCGAGAGTGGAATCGTCGTCCTCGACTCCAAAACATCTCAAGACTTACTAAAGCTCGATATTCAGAGCTGGAAATATATTCCCATTTCCCCTTGATGACTTCATGACAATTAATGGACAATCTTTAAAGTAGATGTATCTTTAAGCTAAATTTATGCTATGCAATTACATATCCACTGTTTGTACTATGCTATCCTTTTACCACATCGACATTCTTGCTGCCATTGGTCGCACGATGCATAATCCTCGTTGACGCTCGTGTCCACACCCCGAAGTCAGGTATGCTACTCGGGGCGCCCAAAAGCAACTTGCGAATGCTCTCCAACCTCGATAATGCTCGCAACAGCCTTCAAACATTATCTCTGAAACGCCTTCTTAGATCGCGCGACAACGACGACCAGCCTGCGCCTCTGTGCTCAGTTTGCGTCGGTGTCGACCTCCGCGACATTCTTCGGGAAGGACTGGTCAAGGAAAAGGCAATCGACCTAGGTCTTTTGCCCAAGATATTGGAGAAGGCGGAACATTGTGTCTTATGCAGACTCGTCAAGGCAGCCTTCCAGGAATCATGGTTTCTGGACACTCTTCCAGAGGACATCGATCTGAGCGAGGTCGTTTGCGGGCTTTATGCAGATCCAAGAGGTTGTCTACGCGACCCAGAGCCACCAATGCGTGAGCATTGTCACAGGCTGGTCATATTTCCAAAGAATCGTCCTAAACGCATATCCCAGGTCCTCATGACTCGACGCTCTCGCATGACTGTGGATATACAGCTCATGGAGCAGGACGCACATCTCCTCGGTAGACCTAAAGATGTTCATGGCAGGAAGGTTGGCGACACGGTGGATATGGGGTTGGTAAAAAAGTGGATCAAACAATGCGAACGCGAACACCACAAAATCTGCGAAAACCTCTGGTGGAGGGACAAAACGCCTCTACCTTCGACAGTGCGCATGGTTGATGTTAAGAAAATGTCCATCGTTCCTATTCAAGTTGGATCCCACTTCCTTGCCCTCTCCTATGTCTGGGGAAGGATCAGTACGGATTATCAGACTGTCAAAGCCAACCTCCCTCGGCGCATGAAATCTGGTGGCCTTGACATATCTACTTTACCGGCGACCATCGTCGACGCCATTGAACTTACCCGTCGGCTTGGTGAGCGATATCTTTGGATCGACGCATTGTGTATCATACAGGACAGTCCTGAGGATAAGGGTGTACAGTTGAGCGTTATGGACCGGATTTACAGCGGTTCCTTCCTCACTATCTTCGCTGCCGGAGGGGTAGATGCTCACGCTGGCCTTCCTGGCTGGCGATCAAACACGCGGAAAGTCAAGCAGCAGGTCGAAACAATACAGGGCCTTCATCTCTCCGCACCATTTCCCAACTTGAATGGGCTTTTATATCAATCCACTTGGGGTTCACGTGGCTGGACGTTCCAGGAAGTAATGCTTTCCCGTCGCCGCCTGTGCTTCACCGAATATCAGGTCTATTTTGAATGCGTCCAAGAAGTTCGATGCGAAGATGTCATCACCGAAGCACCCCCAATCGGAGGTTCCTATCACCCCTTACGGTACACTGGGATAGGCGGCTTTGCAACCCATGAACCGCCTATCCCAGGCCTAGCCCACGTAGATGGTATCACGAACAGCTACAGTGCGGTGGTAGACGAATATTCCCCACGGAAGCTCACCTTCGACAATGATGCCATCGAAGCGGTGTCAGCTTTGATTACCGCGATCGTCAAAGCATATCAACTCGATGCTAAGGTGTTCCGGTATGGAATGCTTCTATCAGACATGGATCGAACGCTTCTTTGGTCGCCTGTGACTTCCGTGCGCCTCGAACGGCGTCGAATCCCTGAAGGTTCACCGTGGCCTTCGTGGTCTTGGGTTGGGTGGAAGGGTCCTGTCCAATATGTAGACAAGTGGTCTCTTGGGCAAAGTTACCCAAGAGTGGCAGCTACATTGATCAAATCTTGGTACATCTTCGAGAATGGCGCTTTATCGACGTTCCATTCCAAGCAAACTAGTGTGGGCTCGCCCCTCGGAGAAACTATCCAACGCTATCATCAGCCTACTGATCCCATTGAGCTTACCGAAGATGTATCACTTCCTGAAGGAACTTTAGTCTTCCGCTCCGCAACAGCGTTGTTCAACGTTGGAGACCTCGACCTCGACAAAACGTTTGACCTGAGCGCCGACGCGCATTATGGTCTATTTGCCATTTATCCAGCTGCGGCAGACACACCCGCAGCTGCGGGGAGGATATTTATACCCCTCTTACCAGGATCAATGTCTGAACCTGAGCACCGGCAAATACGGCTCATCCCTTTGGCTCGAAATGATGGAGAGATCGGAATATGCGACACCAAAACATACTCCACTTCCTATCAGACCCCCTTTTTGACGGTTATGGCCGTAACCACTTGCGAAAGAGAAGGCTACACTCCTGTCTTCGAAAGACTTGGCGTTGGAATCGTATCGGAACAAGCATGGATAGTTTCTGGCGCAAGGGAATGTATTGCGTTCCTAGGTTAACACTGTCTAACCTTCCTGGAGACCCCCTCGTACATGTATGGCGTAATATCGTCGTTCTCCATCGTACTGTATACTCTATACCCAAATATAAATATGTCGTGCTAAGGATACAGTGTATATACGGAAGATATGTAGTAAAAGTTCATTACGGCCTTTCCAGGCAATCATGAGTTCATCAAAAGTCGGATCCAAGGTATTTACGATGTAAATGTGGAGCCTGTCGATCGTAATCTCGTGTGTTAAATTGATCTATGAGTATGTCCATGAGAATGACATCGTCTGCGGTCATCTCAGGCTTTTGGCAATCTTCGCAACCCTCTTTACACCCTTGACATTCGTTGCCAATACGGGGTACGGGAAGGTGAGGTCTGAATCTCGCTAAGAAGGGGTTAGTAAGAGTTGAAAGAAAGGTGGGAACAGTGGATGGACGAACGTTTGTAGCCAAGGTCGTTTACTTTATTCCAATCTCTACAGGTGGGCCGTGAGTACTTTAGGCGACCTACGAGATACATGAGTGGGTAAAAACTCACATGAACGTGAAAAAATCATGTTGCTTTAGTTCAGAAAAGGTGGGACGATGGTTTGCGGATGTATTGATAATCTAGCGCGGTTGAGTACTCCGCTGACAGGCAGATCCTAGAAGGTAATGAGAAACTTACGGATGATACGTATTTAGCGGACAGTTTCGTAGCCTTCGGGTTTAGGGAGAGCAAGCTCCAGACGTGAAGATAATCCTCCCTCTTCTCAGGTCGAGAGGAAAATACGGGCTTTACGTGAAGGATATGTTAGCAACCATCGTAGAGAGGAAGTGGTATGGGAGGAGACATACCTGGTCCGTCCCGACAAGCATTTGGAGAACGACGGCACCATAAGCCCAGAGATCGGCTGGACCAGGCAGGAACTCTCCCCAAACTTCAGGAGCAGAGAAAGCAGGTGTTCCGAAAGGACCGGGGATCGTAACGTCAGGAGCAACTTGGAGCGCCAAACCGAAGTCCCCAAGAACCAAATTTCCAGCCGGAGACATGAAGATGTTTTCAGGTTTGATGTCACAATGATAGATATTGTGGCTGTGGAGAGCTTCGAGTCCAAGGAGCTGTAGTTCAATGGAAGAGGTGACTACTTAGCGGAATTGGTGGTGGAAAGTTGACGTGAACTACTTACCAGCTGTGCAGAAAATAAGGTGGCTGAGTCCATGTCGAGGAAATTGTTATTAGTATCAAAGAGAGCCAATATAGATGACAAGGTTTGGGAGTAAAGTGGCTATAAATTGAAGAAGTGAGAGCACGGTGGGGGACGAATCGAGGTTGTGACATACCATGACGAAACCAATGCTATCGTAAGTTCCAAAAGACGCGAGCTCTGGTACGAGGAAGTTCGAGCCCAAAGCAGTGATGATTTGATTCATATCATGCTCGTTCTTGATCTCGAGAGGCCCCAGTCCACCACCTCGACGGCGCTTCTTCACGAGGTTACGGCTGATTTCGAACTTTCTATACATCTTGACAGCCACAGCTCCTTTCCCCAAAGGAGAGGTATACATTCCACAGTAGACCTTGCCGAAGGCTCCACGTCCGATTTCGTAGTGTAACTCGCAGAGATATTTTCCAGTTTCGTTGACAGATTGGAAGCCTTCGATCTCGCGCTCGATGGCTTGAGGTTGTGGCTCTGTGGGCTTGTCAAAGAGGATGGGCTTGTCTTCAACCTGCGGCGCTTGCTCTACGGCCTGGGGAGGGGCTTGATGAGCGTGAGCGACGGCAGGGGGATGAGCGACTTGAGGGACGTGAGCCTGATCTTGGTTCCCAGCAACTGGGTGAGTGATACCTTGTATGACAGGCTGAGGATACTCTGCCTGCACTCGAACGATGCAAAAGTCCTCGGGCAACACGAGGACATTACCGCGAACTTCAAATTGTGCGGGCAACAGTTGCCGAATCGCGTGTTGTACTGGAGGTATCGGTGCAGGTTCGGGATGAGCAGGATGTTGGTATACTTGTTGAGCGGCCCCATGAGCTTGAGGGGTTGCGTGTTGGACATCTGGTGCGGGACGGTATCGGGCTTCATTCTTAGGAGGTACAGGGGGCGCGAGTCCAGGAGGAGTAGCTTGTGGAGTTTCGTACGCACTCTCGGAGGTGTCAACTTGTTTCAAAGGCGTACGAGGCGTGAGCGCAGGTTTGGGAGTCTGAGCGCCAGCGATTAGAGGCTTTCGATTCACTGATTGAGGGGTAGGCGGCTGCATTGGCGTCCTCGCTCGCTTCCTTTCTCTGGGGATCTCTCTAGGTACGATAGGATCACGAGGGCTTGGTGCATTAGAATCAAAGGAGTCTCGGCGAGGGGGAGCATTATCGGAAAGCTTAGGGGACTGATGTTCCCTAGAAGGAGGGCTCAACTTGAGAACAGGTATCCGGGAAACGCGAGTCGTAGAACGGCGAAGAGACTGTCGCAAATCAGGCAGAGCAGCCAGAGGGGTCTCCAGATCCAGATCGTCGTCAGTTTCAGGCTTCAATTCCTTGGAATCATTTTCTTTACGCGTAGGTCCTCTTGGCTTCTTGAAGACAGGCGAAGGACCTTCACCCCTGGCAGAAAGACGCGTCGAGGGCTTCCGTCCCGCAGTCCCTGCCTGTATAGCCTTATCCTTTGCAGGAGCATTCTTTGGATCGATACGAGGCTTATCTACCTTGGCAGTAGCTTTCGTAGGTTCCGCCACCTGAGGGATAGCTGGCAGAGCGTCCGCATCCTTAGCAGTAGGATTACTAGGCCTTGTCGCCTTTCGTTTGACGGCATCTAGCGTGTTTCGGCGGCGGTCGTTCAGTGCTTGAATCTCTGCCGTAGCCGGCTTGGGGCTGACGTCCTGCTTCTTCTTTCGGAAATTGGGTATAAAGCGACGGAATGGAGATCCAGGAGGAGCCTGTGCTTCTGCAGCAACAGGAACACGAAGACGGCTGGGAATCACGGAGAGTGTCATCTTGAGGAAATGTAGGAGTCGCAAAGTCGTATGTTGATGGAATCATTTCGAGGCGAAAGGTAAATCGCTTTTATTCGATTCGACCAACAATACGAACAATCCACAATTGGGAAGTCGTGGCCATGGCGCTTCACCTCTGCGCTTGTTCGAGGACACAGCAAGCAATTGTGGCGAGTCGACAACTTGGCCATCCCTGGACCCACAACAGTCGTTGTTACCCAGTTTGGTCGTTGTTCCAGTTCAGAGACTCAGGGACCCAACAAAAGCGGTTGCGGCGACTCGTCGTCAGGGGCGAGGTATATGGTCAGGGGCGCTGGAGAACAACAAGACAAGATGGGAACGATAATCACAGCGATGAGGCGTAGAGATAATGCAAGACTCAAGACTTAGACGATGGCAGCTCGCTGGAGATGAATTAGTTTCATAAGACATCTACGTATTATACTCTACAACATAGGAAGCTTGCAGCGATTAAATATGCCGAGGTCTACTGGTACACAGCTATCGCGGGCTGGCAGGAAGTCAGTACAGATTGAATGATTGGATAGGGACACATACTTTTCAGTGCAGCTTTCTTCTATTTAGAAAGTGGAACCAATGGATCCGTACTTGATGTTGGAGAAAGTGACAGTAGCGCTGCCATGGGCAGACTCAACATCGGCTGGGACACCAGAGGTAGTAGCGCAAGTGCCACGAGTGACACCGGGAGCGGAGGGGTCCTTGTCAGTGGGGAAAGCGCTGTCCAGCCACAACATGTTAACAGCGTGATCGTCCCAAATACTCATGACCAAGACCATTCCGCGTTCGAAGGATTCACCCATGGCAGCAACTCCGCCCTTGGTAGCGAAGTAGTTGGTGTCACCGAAAGCGGACTTTTGAGCGGCGCAGAAATCGTCGGTGATGGAGTCGAAGGGATCAACGTTAGGAACGCTGGTAACCGAGTTTTGGATGACGACACCATCTTGGACGTAGAGGCGACGGATTTCAGAGAGAGGACCGGAGGTAGTGTTGTCGGTCGTGAAGAATCTGCAAGTAGCGAAGTCAGATTAGAAATGAGGTAGGGATGGTCAGACGTACTGAGTGACGACGGTGATCTTCTTGGTAGTATCGACGATTTTACCCTCACCGAGGAACTCGGTGTCACCCATACGGAAGGAGTTGAAGTCGCATCCGTCCTTGTCACAAACACCGCTGTAGCGTTCATCGGCATCACCGCACTCGGAGCCCTCACAACGGAGGAGACCAGTGGTGCTGCAGGGATGAGGAGTGTAAGCGGCAGCGTTGGAGTTCGCCTCCCAGATATCCATTTCGCTACAGCAGGAACCATAAGTTCCAGTTCCAGAGTTGGGGTCACCGTCAGACCCAATCCAACCCTCAACATTAGCCTACAGACGGAGATGAATTAATTGCAAGCTCTCGTTGAAAGGGGGGAAAGTAGCTTACCAAACCGTCGATGAACTTCAAGTCATGGGGGCATTGGGAATCACAATAACCAGTACCGTACTTGGCACCAGCAGCGTTGTTGGGCTGGGTGCTCATTCCACCATCTGCCGCCATTTCAGAGAAGTACAAAGCACCGTTAAGACCACAAGGGAGGGTGGACATGTCAACATCGAAAGTGAATTCTTGGTTCTTCAAGTTGAACATCTTGTAGTGTGACTCATCATCGAGGAGGTAGACTCGGGAGCCGACGTTGGAACCGGTGACGAATCTAAGGGAGAGAGCGTTTCCGCTGGTGGTGATGCCGTATGTACCGCTGTAGTCCGCTCCGTCAAGAGCACAGGCCGTGGCGCAGCTTGCGTCGGAGTCGCAGATAGAGGAATCCCAGGTGTTTCCGGTGTAGCAGTTCTAGAGATTAACGCGGTTAGTGAAATGAGATATGAGAAAGGAAACAAAGTCGTACAGTGTATCCCTCGGTGGTATGGAGCCAGCGCCAGTTGGCGTCCAAGACAACAGACTTGGACTGGGTGGTGCAACCAGAGGCCGTACATTCTTGGACACTGAGAGCTGGGTGGCTCTCAGCGGTCAGAGTGGCGAATTGCTGGCCATAGGCGATGGCAGCTAGAGAGAAGAACAAGAGAGCACCAGAGCGATACATCCTTGAGTAGAGGAGAAGTGTCGTGTAGAACGATGTCTTTTGTCGGTACGATATTCATGCCTTTATACCTCGTAGACCATCTCCTAGTATGACGGCAATCGTCCAAAGAGGCTTAGAGAGAAGAAGTGGGTATGTAAGTCCAGCACCGAAGTGTGTCCGAAGGGTGTTGTGGCTACATCGAGTCGAGTAGCAAATAGGAATTTTGGATGGCTGAGCGAAGGCAGGTTGTTTGTGCATCCTCGACCCAGGATGCGGTGGTTAGGACTATCTTGCTCCAACAATCCATCGTAACGCCGTCTCAAGGGTTTATCCGTCGGGCCGTTGCCATAGGTTACATGGACGCGAAGCCACCTAAAATCATAGAAGCGTGTTTGGGTCAGCAAAAATGTGAAGTCCTAGGGGCCTTCGAGGGAGGAGGAGGAGGCGAATCGGTAATTGTCGAGGTCGCCCGAAGGTTTTTCCGAGCGGGCGTTTTAGACTCTGAGCGATTTTGCTGGCTGAACCTCACGCGTGGTAAAGCGTTGCTACCGTTGATAGATACTCCACATTTGTGTGGAGCCTTGCATGCCAAGCGATGTTAGTCGAGGTTGAGGCCTTCAACTTGTCTGGGCACGGTAAGACATAGAAATTAGAGTTGTCTACTTGGTCTACTTGGTCTGCTTGGGTGTTTAGGGATGTCGAGATACTTCCTGAATGGCCAGCAGCGAGCTAGAAGTCACGAAGAAAACCTATTGTAGAGTGCATAGGAAAGTAGTTAGATAGATGTCGAGTTATGACAGAAGCGACCTACCGCTCCACCACGCAAGAATAATAGAAGTTGTCTCGGACATATCATATCATCGCTGAACCTCCCCCGAGCCCACGGGAGCGCGGGATCAAGCGTAAGTGGACTGTCAGCCTGACTACGGTGAATCGGATACTCGTGTCCAGTATTCGGAAAGACTTTGTGGTGCGAGTTGAAGCGGTTTGGGCCGTTTCGGGGTGAGTCCTTGTCTCTGAGGCGTACCATCATGCATCACCAGTCAGCATATGCCTGATGGGACGAACTCGCGTATTTCGCCGACATGCCGTCCGCATGCAGAAAATGCGCAGTCCCATGAGCAGATTAAGATTATTTGAGAGGAGAAAATGCGATTCGAACGGTTCCGTGTCGAGGTTCGAGAATTTGTTGCTGGCAAGGTTGCGAGTGAAACGACAAGTTAAGTAATGCCAGATTGTGACAGCCAGGGTGCTCGTTAAGGGGGGGGGGGGGGCCAAACCAGNNCGCGCCCCCCCCCCAAAACATCACGTGATCCTCAGCGCGCTGCTTCCGAAAACGGCAGTGTAGCGTTTTCCAGCCCCGCCTTTTCTTGTGGTGCTGGCGCCGTCGGTGTCGACGTTGTCGTTCACTTCTTGTCTTCGAACCACCACCATCTCTACTGCGTCCAGTCATTACATGTCTGCGAGTCCTGGCCCAAGCTCGTATTCTCCACTCTCACCGCCCTACGGTCGTTCTTTGTCTCCTCCAAAGCACAACCGCGACCGTTCCCTTTCGAGACCCTCGTCGCGCAGCTCAATACGCTCAGGACGCGCAGCAAGCCCTTCTACGCACTTGCTAGAAGGAGACCCAGGTAATTACTCCCCAAAACCACTTTACATTGCATTACACAACTTCCCTTTCCATAATTGTAGTTGCTATTCGAAACCAAATGTCCACACTGAAACACTCTATTCGACAGCAACAAGCCCAACTTAATAACTTGGAAACAACTTTGCTTCGCGGCCCTCGACCTTTACCCCCAGACACATCAGATATCCTTATGATTTCCTCGCCACCTCCACCCTCATCTTATTCACCATCTTCGTCATCTTCAAACGTGAAGCGACGGTCAAGTTTCGACGTTCTTCAAGGCCTCGCTGGTCCGGACTCAAATTTACCACTACCACGCCGGGATCCCAATGGAATAGAAGAGAATGGGATTCAGGAAGGTGTCCCGAAGTCTTTCGGTAGCAGTAGTCCCACTTCGACCAGAAGGACTTCGAGTCCAACACGGACACTCAGTCGTAAGCCCTAGACTCAACCTACTTAGGTGTCAGGAATTGAACCTTTGACAGGAATACCGGTATCTTCAGTAGGTGGGTTACCTCTAATCCGCCTATTTATCGTGGCGTCTTAACTCATTCACAGGCAATGCTCGGGCTCTAGCCGACGAGGGTCAACGTCTCAACACGTCGACATCAAGTAGAAGTCTGGTGGACCCTGATGCTTCTTCCGTCTCGCTTCAACCTCCATCCCCAAATCGACGTGCATCGTTTACACCGGGAGGTACAACGAAGGTGTTGGCAGATCTCCAGGCCGGCGTCGTCAATGCACGTACTGCTCTGGAGAATACAAAATCCCAACTACGATTGTCGCAGCGCACAGTAGCGCAGCTGACACGCCAGACCGAGGATCTCAAGGAAGCCCGAGAACGCCTGCGTTTGGAAAATGAAGGACTCAACAATGTCGTAGCACGTAAAGAGCGGTTGCTCCAAGAAGTCCTGGAACGAGCACGGAAAGCTGAAGCTGAAGCCGCACAACTCAAGGCACAACTCAAAACAGAGACTACTACATCGAAAAAGTCGCTTCGTGAAATGGAATCCGCGCTCACGGAGTCCACGGCACTGTCCCAGAAATCCGAACGCGAGTACATCACTCTACGAGATAGTGTCAAAGGTCTCGTAGAAGGTTTCAAGTCAGACACAGATAAGCTGAGAGACGAGATGCGGAAACGGGAAGACAAGTTGCGCGCCGATTGCGAGAGTGTTGGGCGGAAGTACAAGCGCTTGTTGGAGGAGGTGAAGAATGCTGAGACGCAGAGGAAGCAAGCCAAAGAGTTGAGAGAGGAAGACAAGAAGACGGAAAAAGAGGTTGAAAGCATGTGGACCCAAGAAGTGGAGAAAATGAAGGCTGAAGTCGAGCGGCATTCGGCGGAAAGCCAGAAAGCTAGCAATACGGCCAAGTGCGTTGTATTTCTACACCCTTTCATCGTACTAACCCTCGCTTGTTTTTCTTAGGGAATTGGCTAGTGATTTAGCTCGATTGCGACGGTTAATGCAAAGCCATCGATCCTCCGTAAACCTTGACACCACCATTGAACTCGACGCCCCTCCTTAATGCAACCCAGTTTCGGTCTTATTTTCTCCTTATTCCTCTCATTTGTACACCACGCTTTGCCGCTTTGCTATCTCGTTAACGTTTCAACTGCCAATACTCTGGAACACTGCTAGTCAGATTTTTCACCCTCATCGAACCCTTCTTTGCTTCCGTTGTGTTCGTGCTTTCCATTCCTTCATCCGTGGATTATCTTTCCCCGCCACCACATTCACCATTACTAGTATAGCACATTCGTTCCACGTTTTCTTGGCATACACAACATCCCATCATCAATTTCCGTCTTTACTTATCGTATACCTCGCGCGCATCGAATCATCATCTGTTCTCTCTGTTCTATATACCATCATGCCAGTTTTCTGTTGATCTCCCCCACTCCCAGGTCGGGTTTTCCACAGAGATCGGGATCAGGATTCGTGTCCGAGGCATGATGCTCTCACCCGCCTTTGGTCTGACAGGTAGTTACTAGCACGCGCCGTTTAGTTCACGTTCTGACTCTAGTCTGTTCTTTGATAGGTTGATACGCACAGCCGTCTTGTGTCCGCACTTTATGAGAAGGGAGCCAGACACGAAGCTTATTCTTGATGAGAATCATCCTGTGACCTTCTCAACGTCCCCAACATGATCATCGATGGCCCGAAGTCTATCTGAGAAGACCGGGGGGAAGGTGGCTTGTTGCGCCTATACTTATTTGCTTCCCCCTTCGTACTTCTGAGTGCTTGCGTTCCTTCCATTACATCTTCCCGCGTTCTAGCTTGTTGTCCCTGTCTTCTGGTTCGCTAACAGCAGGACTCAGGCTAAGCACCCTGTCAGTCACTCTGCCAGTCTACTGTATCGTCGTCACGCCCCATATTATGGATGAGGACCATAAGGATACCGCTATCTCCATCGCTGAGAGGGGTGCCCGGGAGCATTCTTATGGAGGATGCCTACTTGGAGTCCCTAGAGCGGTCGCAGAGGCTTGACTTCGATGTCTCTGACCGTGATCATGTTCAGCGCACGCTAAAGCAGAGGCATGTGCAAATGTATGAGTTCCCAGCCCTGCGTCTACTCCCCCCAAGGCCTAACGAGTCTATCATCGCTCTTTGACCAGGATTGCGGTGAGTGCGTATCTTTTAAGACTCGGTTTTGCTTGAGCTTTTTGGCAGATTGCAGGTACCATCGGGACGGGTCTCTTCCTTGGATCTGGCGCTGCTTTATCTGGCGCAGGGCCTTTGGGTGCCCTGATTGCGTATATCATCGTTGGAACAGTCGCATATGCGTAAGTCACCCCGAATGCTCCCCTTTCTTACATTGTAGCTGAACGGTGGTGAACGCCTCAGTTCGCTCTGTTCTGTGGGCGAAATGACTACTTGGGCCCCAGTCTCAGGTACTTTCCCTCATTTCGGTCAGTTTTCCGTCCCCCTTCTTATTATCCTTTTATATTCTCTGAGCTCCGTTCAAATAGCAAGTAGATGGGTAGACCCCGCCCTTGGATTCGCCGTGGGATGGGTACGTTCCTGACCTTACTCTATAATCGTGTCTACACTAATATCGACTAAACTACTGTAGAACTATTTTTACAATACTGCGTAGGTGATTCGAACCCTGCTTTGACGCTTCACTCACAGGCTTGAACTAGTATGGGTGTGCCGGTTGAGATCACGGCGGCCACGATCCTCTTGACGTTCTGGGACACTAATGTCATTCTGACCCCCTTTTATGCTAAGGAACCTCCTGATACACTCCTTTAGCGTCAACACTAGGCTGTTTACACCGCCGTCATCTGCGTTGGGGTGATCGGAATCAACGTTTTTGGTACCCGATGGTTCGGAGAATGTGAGTATCTACTCGAACTCTTGCTGAGGCTGAGGCTTATTGGCAGCCGAGTTTTACTTCTCCCTGATTAAATGTGGGTGCTCGTCTTTTCCCCTAATTTTTCAAGCTCCTGACTTTCCGTCTGAGTTAGTGACGATGATCACTGGGTTAATCTTGGTGGGCCTTGTTATTGACCTTGGCGGAGGTCCGAACCACGACCGCCTTGGCTTTCGAGTAGCTCGCATACTTAACCCTCGTTGCCACAGCGTTGTTAATGTGTCTTTCTAGTACTGGAAGAACCCTGGGGCCATCGCTCGCGCTGGTCTAGTTGCTAATCTTCACACAGATGGATTTCTTGCTGTTGTCTCCGTGATAATCCAAGCAGCTTTCTCTTTCCAAGGCGTGGAGCTCGTTGCCGTGTAGGTTCATATTCCCAACTAGGAACCTTCCTAATTTCAGTTGTCCGAACAATATAGTGCCGCCTCGGAGACGGAGAACCCTCGTCGCAACATCGCGAAAGCAGTGAGACGGGTCTTCTATCGCATCCTTGTATTCTACGTGCGTGTTTTCATTTAAGGAGCTTGTTCTCTGTGTTACAGCCTCTTTCTCATAGATTCTTGGGATAATTATCATTGGGATGTGCGTACCCTCTGACGACCCAGATCTTCTTCGCCGTGCGCCATCAATATCTTAGTCCCTTCGTGAATTTTCTCACCTCTTACTCCCCTTTCTACAGGTACTGGGAATGCTGCGCAGTCTCCCTACGTTATCGCCATCAACCGTGCAGGAATTAAAGGTACGTTCCTAGCTCCAAATCTTCCCCTGATACTCACTAGTTCCCAGTCTTACCGCACATCATAAATGCTGGCGTTTTTACAAGCGCATTTTCTGCTAGTAATAGCCTCCTCTTTACGTCTTCCCGAATTTTATACGGTCTTGCGGTTCGAGGGCAAGCCCCGAGAGCCTTTACCTACTGTACGAGGAATGGACTACCTCTCACAGCAGTCCTCGCCGTGGTGAATACCTCACTCTTGTGTGTCGATGTCCTTCATCTGATCACTCCCCACTAGTCTGCATTCGCTTTCTTGTCGTTCATGAATATCTCAAGCGGTGCCGAGACTGTCTTCAAGTCGGTATCTCTTGGAAGATTTTCACAGTGTTTACAAGGCTCCTTCCAGCTGGCTTACAAATTTGACTACCGTTGGTGGCTTCTTCACATGGTGCACCATCAACATCACGTATGCTCGCTTTTGTACGGCCGGTCGATATAGTTTCCAATGTTGGCTTTTACTTTACTAACCATATCATGGCAACTAGATAAAGGGATGAAAGCACAAGGTCGCGATCTAACCAAAAATACCTATCATAATCGTTTTCAACCATGGATCTCGTATTGGGGCATCTTCTGGACGGCGTTGTTCATCCTCATCACTGGCTTCGCCGTGTTCTTCCACTTCAATATTTCGTCCTTCTTGATAGCGTGTCAGTGCTGTTCAATTTACTCCGTCCTTGGATTATGTACTCATTTGAACTGACTGGTGGTAGACATAAACGTCCCTATCTTCTTTGCCTTGTTCTTCGGATACAAGATACTCATGCAGACCACGTTCTGGCGGCCACTCGAGATGGATTTCGTCACTGTACGCCCTCATTGCCTCATGGCTCTATCATGACCCGTCAAATTCTAATTTGACTGTGCGCTAGGGTATTCCAAGCGTGGAAGAGACGGAGAGTCCAGAAATTCCTCCAAAAACAATACCAGAGAAGGTTGCGGCTGTCCTCTTTTAGACACGTCGTCCAATACACGCGACTATGGAATATATGTATCACATTGACATGATATACAGTCTCAGGCAAGGAACACTAGTTTTTCTTGAGCCCCGCTCTCAAGCCAAGCACTCTCCGCTACGATACCGCTTCCAACCCTTTCGTAAATCATGGGATTCTGCTTTGGCACTACGGCCAACACAAAAAGATACCTCCCTCGATCACCATATACCTCTTCATCGCACAACCCAATCTCTCCGGATGAACGCGACGTCACGATGAGTTCAAGTTTAGGGTACGCAGGTTGGGTGCTGGAGACATCTAAGCAAGGTAAACATATTCTCCCAGCGGCCGGTGAACCTTCTTTGAGGTGGAGCACGAAAGTACCGTTGCATGCATTGGAAATCTTGGGACTTCGAGAAGCGTCATGATCACCGACATGGAATGAAACCGATGTCGTGCGGAAGATCAGAGTACCCTCCGGTATCGGGAGACCTTCCGGTAGTTCTACAGGACTACCTTTAGGCGGGTGGTATTTTGGTAACAGTTCCTCGCCCTCGAAGATTGCTTCGTGTTGGTACTTCGAATCCAATTTGGCCAAAGCGCCGTGCTCGTAAAGGTAGAATGAATCGATGAGGGAGGCCAATACTTTTGGATAGGTACTCCCGCATTGTGTCCATTTGATGGTATATTCAGTAGCGCCTCGCCATCCAATCCATGACCACGACGGCCAAGGCGCATCCTTTGGGATATTCCGTCGAACTAATCGAACGCTATCGGTGGGTACCCACAGCAACGTACGGTCGAGGTCCTTCAGCAACATCCCATAGCGAAATCCATACGGACCAAGCTGGAAGGCGTTTGTAAGGGCAGTGGTTATGGCAGACATTCCATCCACGGCATCCAGCTCGCTGGTAAAATCGCGCGGGCCGTAGTTGTTGACAATTGACATGTAAGTATCTGTATACGATGTCTGAAGCCAACTTTGAGTGGGCGCACGAGGGAAAGTCAAGCTCCCAATCCCAGTGAACCGGGAAGAATGGAATGATTGTGGAGATCGACGGTGTTCAGAAATGATATCCTCTGGCCAAACCTCCTCCAGGCATTCAAAGTATAACTGATCTTCGGTGAAGAAAAGGCGGCGACAAGAAAGCATGGCTTCCTGGTATGTCCAGCCTCTAGAGCCCCATGCGGATCGGCTTAGAGTATGAAGGAGATTCGGGAAGGGGACGGCAAAGTGTAAACCTTGAACTTTTTCGATATGCTGTCTCACTTTTCGTGTACCAGGCCGTACGCCGGGAAGCCCGGCGTGTGCGCTGGGCCCAGCGACAGCAAAGAGAGTCAAGTAAGAGCACCCGTATATCTGATGCATCACGCCGATCTGAGCTGCCTTATCCTCATGGCTATCCTGGATGATACAGAGGGCGTCGATCCAGAGATATCGCTCGCCAAGTAACTTGCAGACATGGATGGAGTCGACGATGGTCGCAGGGAGAATGGAGAAGTCCAATCCACCTGGGACGGACCGACTTGAGACATTATCCAACATTGTCTGGTATTGCGAACCCACGCCGCCCCAGACGTACGAGAGAGCGATGTACCGACAGCGTTTGGGCGCGGGTACCAAGGACATCGTCTTCACATCAATCATCCTCACCGCAGATGGTAGGGCCTCACGACGATTGATCCACCATGATCCTTGACACACATCGTCGTGCTCTTCCTGACAAAGTCGCAACCATTTCTTGACCAACGATACGTCCATCATGTCCTTGACTGTCCGTCCATGGGCTTCCTTGCTTCGCCCAAAGAGATGTGCATCCTCTGCCATCAGCTGAATATCTAAGGTCAATCTGCAGCGGGTGATTTGTAGCATTTGACTGATTTCCCTTGGTCGATTCGACGCGTTTATAACGAGGCCATGACATTCTTCTGTCTTATCTCTCGGCGGTGGATTCTTGAAGGTCCCGCGACCGACCGGATATACTACACATTCAATACCATCGAGATCATATTCGGTTTCCGGTTTCTCGAGAAACCAGGAGTTTCGAAACGCGGTCCTTGCGAGGCGACAGAACGCGCAGGATTCTGCCCGGGCGAGAATGTCGATCAGAGAACCGAGCGGTACTTTAGGTTTCGGCACGACCGAGCTGATAATGTTGTGGAAGTCGATTTGAGAGCAAACTTGACAGAGGGAAGCATCCTCTAGAGAGACTTTGTGGTTATTGCGTCGAAAGAGCGAAAAAAGCATGAGAAATCTCCTGGGCTCCTAAGTAACCTAAATAGGGTTTACAACGCTGTCTCCGCGAAAGTCAAGCATGGCCAAAGCACGGCAGTACATTCGCCATAGTATGTTCTACAGAAAATAGCTACACAAATGCTCATATTATATGTTTCTCAATGACACCTACGGTGCGGCAAAGACAAGGTGGCTTCCATCTTTTGACTTGGAAACGACGTTTCCAATGTAAGCCCACTAGACAAGGCGATGAGAATATTTAGTAGGATTGTGGCATCCTAGTGAGAGTCGAAACTTACATTCAGATATCCCCCATCGCCGTGCCGGGTGAATTCTCCCTGTTTGAACCAATACACTTCGTACCCAATGGTGCCTCCAATTACGATATCGAATTCATAGTGCTTGTGACCCCAGTCAACACCCTTCGTGCCAGCAAACTTTGTATCATGTTTGACATGACAGATGAGCCAGTTGAAACTGGGATACTGCTTTTTCATCTCGGATACCAAGGCCTTGGTATACTCGGAGCGCCTCTACAGGGGATACAGGCATCAGTACCAAATGATGGTAACAGTGCCACGGAATACCGCAAACTCACATCTTTGTCTTGTTGTATACCCCCTATGATACCCTCCGCAATGCTAGAGGCTATGGTGTCCAATACCTCTCCGGCTGCTCCAGCTCTCCCACGAGCTTCAAGGTCTGACTTGGCTTCGAGGGGGCCTAAAGAGTCCATATCGTCGAGGGATGACGCCGGAGCAGCTACTGAAAACATTATGGAAAGCATCATGAGAAAGAAGAATGCGACAAGCTTCATTGGTGATATACGAGCAGTAGATGAGATATTGAGGGGTGGACCCGCCAGCGGATGGAACATCACTGATCTGCAAAGCTGCCGCTATTTAAGATGTATGTATGTAGTCACGGCCGAGACTGGTCTTGGGCTGGGTGTTTCACAGACCGGGCGCTGTAAGGTGAAGACTAATGTGCGATGGATATCCAGACATTGTGGCGACTCGTGAGGCGGTGCGAAGCAACCGGCGGCGAAACAAGTATGTATACCAGGATGCGTGCCGGGCGCAAAGTTAAATATACTAGGCTTCCCAAAACGTGGTCAGGCCCTGGGTTAATGAAGCTTGAGGTATCCGAGGAAAGGGTGATAAAAGACGTAGAGACAACAAAGAAACGACGAAGAAAAGGTTGGAAGGCATAAATATGTATGGAATGTAGCCGAATTAATTGGGGTGCTCGGCGCTAGGCTTGTGTCTCTTGAGCATTGGGATCAGGCCGCGCGCACTAATTGATGATGCGTGAGCACCAGCAATGTCAGACTTCGATCGGCTGCGTTTCATAGTCGTTGTAGAAGGCGGTTGGCGAGACACCAAAGGCAGGCGACCGTCTTGAGACAGATGATTAGTCGTGGCTACACGAGGAATGCCAGATGAGGCTTGAGCGACGGAGCGAGCAGAGCGACTAGGACTAGAGCTCGAAGGGAGGATGAGACCAAGGCCTTGCGTGCGCGAGGACGTAGTCGAGGACGAGAGCTTAGCTTTTCCCCTTTCAAGGAGGCCCGACATAGAGAATTTAGCGGCTAATTCTGGTAGAGCCGGTACTCCGCTTTTGGATTCAGTTGGCGGAAGTCGCCTACCGGGAACTTCGCCTGCGATGATTGGTGAAGGAGACCGAACGGCAATAAGGGGAGGGGAAGAACGCGGAGGAAATCTCCGAGCTAGAATACGTCGCAAGTTGTTCCATGCACTGGACCTCGGGGATACCACCCCTTCTTGTTCATGAGCAGGGGGATTGCTTGTATTGCAGTCTTCAGCCAGGACCTCGGATATCAGATTGGGAGAGAGAGAAGGTTTTGGAGGAGAGGATATTGTCTGAGCAAGAGTACGCCGGATGCCTTTCCATGTACGTCTCTTTGGAGAAGTCGAAGCATCCCTCGAAGATAGCGAGTGCATGTCTTCAGGTAAGCGGATTGTAGTTGAGTTTTCGTCGAGTCTTGGCTTCTTACGAGGCCAATGTGGCAAAGAGAATAGTTCAGGAGAGTCTGTGAGAGGTCTCTTGGGGGGTTGGACAGGCGCATCCGTGTGACGAAGATTAGGCGGTGCTGGATGCTGCCAGGACGAATGGAAAGCGTTTCGCGCTTCGAAATACACATTGGAAACGCCGCCCGCTGGAGCCAGACGTGAAATATACGAAAACTGGGGGCCTTCAAAAGGGTTGGCGCGCCCATCCATTGACAGTGGGGCCCGGGCGGCTTGGAGTGGGATCGGGGGGTTGTGAAGCCTGTGGAAGTTCAACGGCTCCTCCTTGACAGGCCTACGCGAACCATCAGTACTGTTCCGACCAGGATGATGTGGAGAAGTCAGCGCACAGTTTAATCTCGAGCTTGTCCTCATATATAAACTTGACAAGCGGGGAAACAATATCCAGCAACCAGAAATGCAGAGCCTCGGATGAAACACGGCCGTGAAATCCAAGAAACGCGGTCAGAGCGTTCGCGTGCGCATCTTGTATAACCTCGTAGCGGCGTCTCGTGTCAAGGTGGGAGAGGTGGGTCATCAGGGCGTGGCTTTCCGATATAGTGAGAACTGGGATTGAGGACGCAAGAAGCGAGCGTATGTAGGTGGTCTTGAATGCACGACTTATTACCTAGGATTTCAAGTCTAAGAAAAGCGATGATTGGGAAAGAAACAAGGTGTACCGAATATCTTGGGTGCCAGTTATTTTTCCGAGCAAAATCATCCCGCCTGTGAACACGATAGAAGGCTTCGTTTACGGCGAACGTCAGCTCGTTGGCGCCTTCTTCGTGTGCATCAGAGACGTCGTCAATGCCAATCGATTTGTGAGGTGGGTCTGCGAGGAACGTAAAAGGTTTGAATAACGCTCTTGTATATGGTCTAAAGGTAGGGTTGACTACTGCCCGAGACGATTCGATCATGAAAGCGCATGCTCGGATGGCGCACTCAAGTTGGTCTTCTTGGTGGGAGAGGGATGTCGCGTCCATGAGCTCGATTCACGCCGCGGCGGTGATGGTAAAAGGGAGAAGTTCGACGCGAGCACAGACAGACTGCAAGATCGGCAGCACCAAGCGACTCCAAACAGCGGAAGTTCGAGAGATAAACAAAACCTTAAATCTGTGACGAAGGTGATGTCACACAACGCGATTGCTGGTATAAAGGTGACTCAGATCACTGTTCGTGAAAAGTGTACTCTCCTTCAAGTCTAGGCAGGAATGTGAGTAAACCGCGACGCATTTAGGTTCAATTGACTGACCGTTGTCCATAGTGGATTCATAGGCGTGCACAGACTAAAACCACTAATTTTCGTTGCCCACCTATGTAGGCTGCTGCTCGCTAGACCAAACTGGATAATCGCTGGATGCGCTGAATCTTGCCAAAGGGAAATTGCCATTCGGGCCCCACTATTTCATGACCTTAGGTCCTCAAAGAGGGCCTCGGGGGCGGATAGCGGCTATGCCTCCTGTGCAGAGTACCTGGTAGGCAGCGTGTCCATCAAAGGCGACCCAGAGCTTGGACGGGGTGGCAGCCTGATTGGGATCGATGCTGGGTTGCTGGGAACCTTAACCTTGGTGCGACCGGGCGCATCCATCAGTGCACAAATGGACTCTGGAGTGATTGTGGACGCCGGGTGAGGTCGACATCGGTGCGCTGGTGTCGGGTGGGTTCGTCGTTCCGCTTTCAATATCCAGAGACATTAGTGTGACTGAAGCAACTTGACGGTGAGTATGAGTGAAACAGAAACGAGAAGACAGTCACTAATACCCTCTCCTTTCCCAGCTGCGAGGGGCAACCTAAGGGAACCATTAAGATTAAAGGCTGGGAAGGGTGATTCATTGGTGACGCAACGGAAGTTTGGTAGGTGAATTTGGACTCTTGGCTCGACTTTTGGTAGAAGCACACGAATCACATGGTCCTATATCCTTTTTTGTTACTTCGATTGAGCCCCCAAGTTGAACCAAGCATGGACACTAGACATAGTAAGATCGAGTTGAGACTGGAGGTGGGGGTTGGTGAACGTTGAACGTTGAGAACTGAGTTCTGGGGTCTGGACGCCTATTAGTCACGCAGTGACCATGACGTGTCACGAGCGCTCCGACTTACTTCCCAGAACCGACAATGGCTGAACCGCTGAAGAACTGTGTAGAGTGAGAACATGCACTATTGCTACAGCTCATGAGACGAGGCTTTAAATTGAAGTCTAGGGACTGGATATGCAGAAATATCTACTCAAACGATTACGAGTCTACGACGCAACTTCCCAAAAACGAATGCCAGAAAGTACGTTGATGCCAACTTGATGGGGCGTTCACGGGGCCCTCTGCTTTCCCTTCAGCTTCTGGGATGCTTTCTGATAGGTTTCAGGCCTAAAAAGTCTTGAGAAGCTGGAAAATACATGACTTCCAGTGCTCTTAAGCGATGTCAGGGTATCAACCTTGGAATGTGACGATGAACGGTCGGGTTCGTAACGTGACAGGATACTGGTTGCCTCCATTGATGACACAGAACCACGGCTCAGCAAAGCAGCAGGTTCGTAGGATGTGCAGTGAGCTCCGGAACGGCTAGTCGATGACGATCTACGTGGCCCCGAGGAGGACTCCGTTGTGGTGGGATACATGATTTCTCTCGGTTCAGCAAGGGATGATGAAGCCTTGCTACGTTTCATTGAAGGCGGGGAGATTGAGTAGGGCGCATTCGATGGCATGACAGGCTTGAGGGAAGGGTCGAAGTCAAAAGCGATCTCTTGAGCAATTCCAACGAGGACGCCTAGTGCCCGACAAAGAATGAACTCGGCGTACACAGGGTCTTGATTGTGAAGCTTTTCCGCGGCGGCCGACAGTGATTGGGCCTTGGTATGAGCGTTAGCAGTCTCAGGGAAGTCTAGAAGCCCTATTCCATTGGCGATGGAAGCAAGTGATTCATCGCATAGAGCCATTCGCCTCATGACCTTACCAATAAACCGAAAAAATTAGATGACAGAATCGATATCAAAGAAAAGGGTTACGTACGGTAGCAAGATGGGAGCCACCAGACACAGAGGCACGATAAAGTGAATTTTGGCGATCAATTTCCTTCCGCCATAGCAGATCGAGAAGGGCGAACCCGCAGTAGGCGAAGCTGAGCGAACGGAAAGTGAGACTGCCGTCGGGACCAAACTCGAGGGGTTCATCAGCAAGGACTCTCTTGAGTGGATAGAAAAGGTTGTCAAGAGAAAGACTTGTAGTGCCCCTGATGAAAGTCGCGATGTGCGAAGGGATGGCGTGTTGGTTGTGATGTTTGAACCAGCGAACCTCAGCCTCTGAAAAGAAATAAAGCGACCCGCTCTTGTGCCACTTAGTTCGGAACGGCTTCATTGCTTGTCGCATCGGGGTGATGAGGTGAGCATAGTAGTGGTCGGCGAGTTCGCGCCATCCAGCTGAAGATATAACCGCCCACGCAACAGCCTCCATGATGTTCGCCAAGAGCTTGGGTGCAGGATATGTCAACGTTTTCAGCCACTTTCGAATCTCTGCTTCGTCCCCAGGTGCAACTTGAATGGTCTTGAAGTCAACCCCCGCACTGGCGAAGAGACGAGACATATATTCGTTTTTCGTGAATATACAAACGAGCCACTGAGGGACAGGCGTTAGAGATCCGGGGGTCTGAGGAATAGAAAATGAGCTCACTTCAATGGCGCACGCCATTTTTTCTCCCCGAATATCCGTGTGCTCTGTGAGGAAGCGAATAACAACGAGACGAACAGAGTATCCGTGAACTGCATCGCCGTAGTGCTCCGACATATGGTTATTGGCTGGAGTCTCTTTGCGGAGGCTGTGAGAGAATCGCTCGAGAATTATTGTGTCTTTGTTGAGCTTGTCGAAGCGATAGTGCTTGTAGGTGCCTCGGGCGACAAACGAGGCAGCGAGAGTGCGTGTATCGGAAGACGCCATTTCGAGCGGAGTGATGTCCAGCGTCGTAGGTGGGGTGCCAGACAGAAGGGAAGAAAGAGATCGGGGAGTCTAGACATATTACAAGGTATTTATATGGGTGCGTGTCCAACGTATTTAAACAGCGGAAGTCCGTCTTGCTGCTATCTCATGGCCGCAAGTTGACTGATAGGAAGGGGCCTCAAAACCGCACAGACCAAGCGCGTTGAGCGAGTGATGCCACCTTGAGTATTTAAAGTCGCCTTTGAGCATTTAGAGCCAGGAAAAGTCCTCAACCTAGCGTTGACCTAGCGTCTGGACAGACTCGGGGGGGAAGGTGGGCAAAGGAGAAATGATCGAACAGGGGTATGATACGGTAACGTGATGCAAGGCGCGCTGGCTGCTCGTGGCTCGGATTTGCTTAGCGCCCGTTGATTCACTCTCCTCTCGCACCAGGTCTTCACTGGGAACATGAACCCTCCCTCTCAGATTTTGGCTCTCCCATCTGGCCCCTGCTCAAAACAGGGATGAAACGCGATAACGTGACGAAGCAAAGCAGCCCATGGTCAACCATGTTCCCCAAGTCACAGGCAAGTTTCTTTCAAGTTTCGTAATCAAGTTCAACGGAGTCCCGAATGATATACATATACACATACATATACACAATGAGCAGTCGGTGTAAGCACAGAGCATATCGTGGATACAATTTACGCAGCCGGGAACCCTGGACGTCGTGGATCGTTTCGCTATCAATGTATCATCTTGCCAGTCAAGGACGGTACTACAAGACTCAAGCTTTCCTTGGCAATGCGCATGCGTGTTGGTGACGTTACCCGCGACACTGCGCGGTTTATTATGAGGCATAGTCGCAGCCGGGGAGATATCGCTGATTGGGAGCCTCATAAAGATAGAGGAGAGATGACGAAGAGGTTGAATTGATGAGGCCAAAAGATATTGAGAATGTCGCCGAGTTAACTGAGGTCTTCTGTGCTAGGCTTGTGCTTCTTGAGCATTGGCTTCGGATCGCGCGCATGAGTCGAGGTTTGGCGAACACCAGCAGCGCTCCCCCTTGATGCATTGGACTCCGTAGTAGACACAGAAGGTGGTTGAAGAGGCAACAAAGGCAAGGGAGATACTTGAAACCATTGATACACAGAGGGTGAATCTAGACGAGGGATCGACGAGGGTCCAGCGATAATCGGGGAGGCTTGAGTCACGGAGCGGCCAGAGTGAGCATCGTGAATAGCACTGGGATCTGAAGGAATGACGAGGCCAAGACCTTGTATGCATTTGGAATTATTTGAGGACGAGAGTTTAGCCTTCCCCTTTCCAAGCAGCCCTGGCATAGAAAACCTGGGGGTCGATTCCGGCAGAGTTGATCCTTTGTCTTCAGGGTTGGTCGGGGGGCGTTGCTTGCCAGGACTAAACACCCCACTTGGGGCCATATTTGGTGAAGGAGACAAACTGCCACGAAAGGGAGAAGTAAGCCTCTGAGCGAGAGTACGTCTGAAGCCGTTCCATGTATTTGTCTTTGGGGATACTGTCTCTACTGTCTCGTGAGCCAAGGGGTCGGATTGGGTATTTAAGTTGGGGTCTTCAGGGATCGAAACAAGAGTTGGAGAGGGCCTCAAAGGAGAGGTGATTCTCTGGGCTAGGGTGAGCGGGAGTTTCCTCCATTTATTTTCCGTTGGAAGAGCCCGAGCGTCCCTCGAATGTCCAGGTATCGAGTGTGCATCTTCAGAGAAATAGGTTGTAGACGACCGTTCGTTGAGTCTCGGCTTTTTACGAGGTTCACGGGGCAGATGAAGTGATTCGGGAGAGGCTCCGAGAGGACGCTTAGGGCGATGTGTATCTTTGCGAAGGGGGTGAGGTGGCACTGGACATCGCCACGACTGCCTAGCGTGGAAATCGCGGCGTGCTTCGGTGTACGGATTCGAGAGACCACTAGCTGGAGAGGGAACTGCTGCGCATGAAGCTTGGGGACTTTCGGGAGTCACGAACGGGCTAGGTGGCCCTTCCTTCACCAGTGAGGCAGATTGAGGTGCGACAGGCGACTTGTGAGACCTGTGGAAGTCGAATGGCTGGTCCTGAACAGGTCTAAAGAACTTATATTATGAGTGTTTTGACAAGATGTGGATTGCAACGCACCGAAGGACTTCTAGTTTATCCTTGTAAATAAGCACGACCATGGGACATATGATGCGCAAAAGCCAATCATGCAGAACAATACTGGAAGACCTGTGGTGGTTAAAACCTAGAAAAGCTAGGAAGGCGTCGGCGCAGGCATCTTGCGTGGTCTCATACTGGCTCTTCGCATCAAGGGTAGAGAGGTGAGCTGTGAAGGCTTTGCTCCTTGAAATCGTGATGACAGCGGTTGAAGAGGCGAGGATCGATCGGATATAAGAAGTTTTGAAGACATGACAGATAGTCTAGGGTTTCAAGCGTCAGTAGAAGAGTGATTAATTGGGAGGGGGGATACGCTGCTCACTGAATATCTCGCAGGGAGGTTATCTCCTGCAGTAAAATCATCCCGCCCGTGAACACGAAAGAAGGCTTTCTGCACAGCAAGCATGAGCACTTGCTCTCCTTCTTCATGCGCATAAATTCCACCACCAAGCTCAATTGCCCTACAAGGCGTATCTGCAGGGAATTTGAAGGGCTCAAACAGGGCTTCCGTGGTTGGCCCAAGAGCGGAGTCGATATATTGTTGTGTCCGTTCGATGAGGGAAGCACCAGTGCGAATGGCAGATTCGAGATGGAAGCGGGATGCTGAGACCATGAGTTCGATGTAAGTGGCGACGTGAAGAGGAAGAACGCAGCGAGATAAGTTAGGTGGCACCAAACGGTTCCAAACAGCGGAAGTCGTCTAAATCAACAAAACCTTAAATTGGGGGGCAAGGCGGTGGTAATGCGATGCAAGCGCTGGGTATAAAGAGATATCGCCATCGCATCAGGAGCCCTTCAAGCAGGAATGTGAGTATGAGACCACCATCTCGAGTCGAACCACTGGCTAATCGTGATTGTCGTGATCTATAGAGAATTTATAGGCGTGCACAGACTCGAACCACTAATTTTCGTTGCCCACCCAGGCGCTGTTCGCTAGACCAAACTGGATCATCGCTGGATATTCTGCACCGTGCCAAAGGGAAATTGTCATTCGGGTCCCACTAGTCCATGACCTTCGGGGGCGGATAGCGGCTATGCCTTCTGAGCAGAGTACCTGGCACACAGAACTCCGTCAAGGCGACCCAGAGCTTGGACGGGGCATCAGCCTGGAAGATGGGATCGATGCTGGGTTGCTGGGAAACATCCTAGGTGCGGCCGGACGCATCCATCAGTGCACAACGGGACTTTGGGGTGACTGAAGACGCCGGGTGAAGCTGGCATCGGTGCGCTGGTGTCAGCTGGATTCGGTGCGCTGCTTTCAGCTACCAAAGCCGCAAAATGTCGTTAGAACTACTTGACGGTGAGTACGAGTCCACTAAAAGACGAGAAAACAGTCACTTATACCTTGACCTTCCCAAGCCGCAAATTCTCTTCTTCCCAGCTGGGCCAGCAAGCCAAGTATGTCATATGGATGCTGGATCGAAAGTAAGGTGCGATTTTGAAGTGTTCAATTACTAGTACATGAGCCGTGTGTTCTTTACGGATCTGATTTCATTTCGAGTTTGGGGGATTAGAAAAAGTGTCAGTTGACGGACAAGACGGAGTGTCGGAGGCATGTTTTTTTCGCAAGTTCCACAGAAACGTGACAGGTCGTTGTCACACGGTATCACGCCCAGTGGAGTTAGGCTTAGTTACTTTTGGCTTACTTCTCAGAATGCAATAAACCGACCAGCGGCGAACATTTTTATCAGTCCTTTGTACTGTTACAGGAAATTCTCCAATCCGTTTAAAGTATACACGACACCATACTGAATGCAAGCATATATAATGGCGTTTATCCAGCTCGTTGCTTTCCTTTGAGCTTCCCCGACGCCGGCTGAGGTCGATATGTTTCAGGTTGAAATAATCGTGTGAGCTTAGACAAAGCGTTGCTTCCATAGCTACGAGGAGACGCCGGCAGATCAGCTTCGCGTCGATACGACTGGTAACCGGATCCAGAACCTGATGGTGCGAGCGTGTTCTGGGATGCGCTCATCGACGGCATGGGATCACGGGTCGACGTTGAGGCTAGACTAGGAGTGGGAGACGGGCTTCGACCTTTGGAGCAGCTTGCTCGTGTAGTTGACGAAATCGATGGATAGAGTATTTCCCTTGGTGTAGATGACGACGCGCTTTGACCTTCCGATGGAGGAGGAGAGATTGAATAGGGTGTACTCGAGGGCATCTCAAGTCTTCGTGGGATGCCAAAGTCGGAGGCGACGTCATGAGCAGCTCCGACAAGAACACCCAACGCCAGACAAAGGGTGGACTCGGCATGTGCGGGATTTCGGTCATGAAGCTTCATCGCTGCAAACGATAGCGTTTGTGCCTTCGTTTGCGCGCTAACAGTCTTGGGAAACTCGTAAAGCTCTATTCTATCCACAATGGATGCAAGCGATCGGTCGCAGAGAACCATACGTCGCATAACCTACGGCGAACGATGAAAACAATGATTCAGTCACTGTTCATAGAAGTGGTATCGGAAAAAGGACACACACCGATGCAAGGTGGGCACCACCGGCGATGGAAGCCAGATATTCAAGGAAGAAGAGCTCGATTTCCTGCCGCCAGAGCATATCGAGAAGTGCAAACCCAGAGTAGGCGAGGGAGAGCGAGTAAGTGTTGAGGCGGCCATCAGGATCAAGCTCAGGGGGCTCTTCGACGAGGATCCTCTTCAAGGAATCAAAGACACTGCTGCGTAGCGAGAGGCGTTTAGTGCGCTCGATGAAAGCGGAGATGTGGCGAGGAACAAGATGTTGGTTGTGGTGCTCGAGCCAACGCTCTTCAAATTCTGCGAAAAAAGATTGCCACCCTTCCTTGTCCCACCTTCTGTTGAACGGCTTCATCGCCTCTTTCATCGGGACTATCAACACAGAGTAATAGTGATCGGCGAGTTGGATGCATCCACCCGTACACTTGACCGCAGCCCATGCCACCGCTTCCATGAGGTCCGCCAATACCTTCGGCGCAGGAAGTTCGATATTGTTCAACCACTTTCGTATCGCAATCTCGTCCTTAGGCGTGACTTGCATGACCTTGAAATCGATTCCAGCACTAGCCATGAGACGAGCCATGTATTCGTTTTGTGTAAATTTATGGACGAGCCACTGAAGGGGAGTCAGAGATGTGGGTATGAGTGATAGAGAGATGAGCTCACTTCAATGGCACACGCCATTTTAACCTCCCGAATTGTCGTGTGCTCCCAGAGGAAGCGGGTGACAACAAGACGGATTGTGTGTCCATGGATGCCGTCGCCAAGGTGTTCAGCGAAGTCGTTGTTGGCTTCGGTCATTTCGCGGAGGTTAAAAGCATATCGTACGAGTTTTTGTATCCTTGGGTTGGTCATATCGAGAGGAAAGTGCTTATAGCTGCCTATATCGTGCCGAGCGTTGATGGGTGATGAGCCATTTCAAAGCGAAGCGATTTCTAGCGCAGAGGGCGAGATGATAGGAGAAGGAAAGGAAGCGATCGGAAATTGCAGAGAGATGGCAGCGTATTTATACTTTACGAACACCAGTTCGAAAACATATCTAAACGGTTTGCATCCCCCGAGCCTGCCATCGAGCAGCAGCAACCAAGCGCGTTAAGCGAGCGCAGATAAGTTGAGGATTTGAAGTCGCCTTTGAGCAATCAGAGCCAGGAAAAGTCCTCGAAGTAGCGTCGCGACAGAAAGAGGGAAGGCGGGGGAAAGGAGAAATGAACAGGGGTAAGATACGGTAACGTGATCCAAGGCGCGTTGGCTGCTCGTGGCTTGGATTTGCTTAGCGCCCGTTGATTCACTCTCCCTCTCGCAATGGCCACAACACCGCACAAGCCAGGTGTTCACTGGGAAAACGAACCCTCCCTTTCAGATTTTGGCTCTCCGTTCTCTGCAGCATCATCAGCAACAGAATTCTCACCGACGACAGTCCAATATCTGAATTCACAACTCGTTGCTCATGGCTTTGCCCCGTCGCCCGGACTGGTTTTGGAGGGACTATCAACCCATGACACTGAACGGCTGGTGAAATGCTTGATGGGGATGCTTGGTCAACGCATGGTGGGTTGTAATGTGCTTGTTTTCAGAAGACACCTATGACGATCGCTTTTGTTTGGTTTAGGAAGATATGAATCGAACAGAAGAATTGTCGGCCAAGTATAGGACACTTTCTTACGATCATGAACGACTGCTCGGGATGCAGCGGACAGCAAAAGAGCAAGCGGCTAACGCTGAACGTGAAATGAATGTCTTCAAGTCTCGACTGGCGTAAGGTTTTTCTCACCCCGTCCACAGACCTATCCAAGCTGACGACCGCGTCAGTGCAACGCAGAAGCTCTGCAAAGCATCAGAAACAGCACACAAACAAACCTCAGCCGAACTGAGTCGGACACTGACCTCCATGCAAGCACTTAGACAAACACATCAAGCTGAGATAAAGAGGAAGGAGGTTCAGTTTGAACGGATGCAAGATCGCTGGACCAAGCTGGCGGATGCTCAAGGACAGCTAGGGAAGGCAGCTAGCGGTGTTACTTTTCGCTGTGGTAATGCGAACTTGGCTGAGGGTTCAACCAGTGGGAAGGGAAACAAATCGTACATGGAGGTGGCCCTGGAGCAGGCGGAGGAGACAAGAGCGCGACTCGATGCCGACAACTTGAGACTGAGGAGGATGGTTGTCAATTCGGTGAATGAGATGCAGGCCCTACTCCATAGGGTCAGAGGGGAAGACGAAGACAAGGTGCGTTTTTCGTTGTATCAGCCCAAGCCGCGATCGAAGACACTTACCGACCGCTCTCGTAGACAGAACCTTGCACAGTGACGTCTCTGTTCCCGTTGCATCCCAAAACTGCGCCGACGGACAGGCTGTTGACTTTGATGACTTCACTTGAGGATGCTGTCTCTACTCGTTCAGATACATCATCATCGTCAAGCTCTTCTTCGATCAGTCCGGAATCCCCACGGCCAAACCTAGAAGCGGAAATCAAACACCTAAATGACACAATCGAGAAACTTGAAGACGAATTAGGTGCGCTGGGATTAATTACCCTGCGACAATTCTTGACATCTTTCGCGTAGTCCAAGCTCACAAAGAAACCCGGTTGACAGCATGCAAAGTCCATGAACTTCTGGATGAGTTAGCTTCTAAACGCGCTGGTGATAGTGTAGATTCGATATCCACGTCTGACGGTGAACTCCAACGTTTGGAAAGCATGCGGCGTGAGCTTGATGAAGAGAGGTTCAAGTTTACCGAAGCGACCGTGAAACTGGGTAGGGAGCGCGTCGAATTGGAGGTAATCCATTCACCTGATATCATTGTCATATAGCTCACGTATTATCTAGGCCGAGCGACTAAAGTTCTTGGAAGAACGACGGTCATGGCAAGTTGAGAAGGCTCTCAACGAGTTACCACCAACCCCACAGCCCTCGACATCTACAAGTACGGCACCTCCTGCAGCTATACCACGAAGACCTGCATCTCCGCATAGGGTCAAGTCGCCCCGTAAATCACCTTTGAAACTCCCCGTAAAGGCAGGAAGCCCGAGAAAGCCCTCGAAGTTAGCTCGTCGATCATCCGTGGGGCTGACGCCTCCTCCGAAGAAGACCAAGAGCAAAGGCAAAGGCAGGGTGGAACTGTCGGCTGAAACTGAGGTATTGCCACCACCTCAAGGGATCCCTCCGCCATCTCTTCTGTTGGATACGTTTGTCTTACCACCGCCGTCACCACACGCTGTACTACCCGCTGCACCTGCGATCACCCTAACGACGTCTTCAGAACGGCTACATCCCATTGATGCTATGTTAGTCGATTCTTCTCATACACCGACAGACCCCCCTCCTCGCTCCGACTCCGAACCAACTTTGAATACCCCTCCGAAGCACGACCCTTTCGCCGTTCTCAACCAATCCGCCGACGCACCAAAATACTCATATCCCGTTGCGAAACCCTACGCGAAGCACATGATTCATGCTTATTCCCCCGTCAAGCCTAGTCCTTTGAGTAGGATTCTGACGCTGAGCGATTCGCCTGGGAGTCCAGAGGGGGGCGGGGAGTCGAATGGGCAGCTTGGAGTTGTTATGGAGGAAGACGAAGAAGAGGAGATGTTCCCGAAGTTGGCGGGGATAGATGATGGGGAGGCGATGGATGTAGTTTGTGATGGAAAGGATGGGTTTGGAGGGTTTGGACAGATTCCTGAGAGTGAGATGAGCTTGGCTGCGCAGCTTGGCGTTGAGGAGAGCGATGAGGACGAGGGTGTGGTTGTCGTTCCTGAGAAGAAGAAGAAAGCGGAGGGAAGCAAGCCTTCAGTGAAACCCGGGAAACCTACCAGTCGACCACCTTCGCGGACCTCTGCGACTACGAAGAGCTCTGTCGTGACCAAACCTTCGACTACCAGAAGTACGAAAGCAACTACTTCACGGAAGGTTGGAGAGGAGAAAGAAAATACCAATAACAACAAGACGGTGGATACGACGACGAAGTCGCTGGTCAAGGATAAGAAGAGATCGTCTCCAACGGGTGGCGAACTTGAACGCCCAACGAAGGTGACCAAGGTCGCTGGATCTACATCCATGACTTCAATGGCAAAACCTAAGTCAACCACGCCAACGACGTCATCATCTTCGACTATCAAAGCGGCGGCTACAGAACGGGATTCCAAATCAACGACTTCGACTCGGGTAACTAGAAGTAAACCCACTGGTGCAGGAGTTCCTCCATCTACTCGAGGAGGAAGCACTGCTGGTGGGCCGAGGAGGGTTTTGCTTGATAGCGCGGAGGCTCCGACATTAGCCAAGGGTCGTCGGGCATGATGGGTGGATGTGTGCGCTAAATTGGTTATCGTGTCTTTGTTGTCGCGTTCAGTTTGTCGTTTGTCTGTCATAACAGTGTTTTTTGTAAGTACATGTGTCGTTTGTCTACCTTTTGATCATAAGGTTCTCCGAGGCTCAAGCGCTCATCGATCGACTGCCGCCCGCGCTCAGGCGCTTGATTATCCCGCGGGACGATTTATGTAATAATCCGCGGCATTTCGAAAAGCCAAACACTGTTCTTACGGACGATTATATATGGATGACAGTTAATGGATTGAAATTGCTATGTTCTATAAATCGACTAGGAGATAATATTATACATGCCCAAACGCTGCGTTCAAACTCTATATATCGTAAGAATGATGTCCGCCGGCACATGTTACTCTAGGACGACGAGGAAATCATAAAGCGGTCGAAGTAAGCTTGTAGGCCACCTATCCCTGAAAATGGGACGACCATCCCGACATATCCATCGGGTCGCACAATGACTATAGTTCCCGATGAATCTATCCCGAACGACGCGTAGGCTTTTCCATCTTGTCGTCCAAAATAGTCATAATCATCAATAAGTACTCTGAAATTACCAAAATATCAAGCCGCCATAGTTGCTGAATGATGGAAGGACGTACTTTGACCAATGAGGCCTGTAAAATGCAGGTACATCGTTATACCTGACGGTTGTCTTGGTAGCCGAGCTGATCGGAATAATGTCGAAGACGGCATTAAGATTGCCTTCAGGTGACATTCGCATCATTGGACCATCGGGTCGCTGGAACTCTTGCGCAAGAGCTTCGAGTTTGATGCGTTGAGTTACCTGACATGTATCGCCGGCAAAGACCAAGAGCTTGAACCGAGTATCTGACGGGAGCAGGTCTTGAATTTCAACAGGTCGCATATCCGCGGCGCGAAGGAAGGTCCAAGGAGGCATGCGCTGCCCGATTTTGAGGTTTGTGGCGTGGCTTTGATACGAGTAGTCCGTAATCGCAGACTCGGCATACTTGATACCGATTCCACTGGTGAACCCGCCAAAAGTCTGGAACGCACTATTGCCAAGCTTATTTTAGGATGCGTGGAACACGAAAGTATACTGGTAAAAACGAACCGTTTGAATTCTGCGTGGGTGACACCATGTTGGAATTCCGAGGTACGCGGTTTGCCAGAGAAAAGCGCTGAGAATTGCTTGTCGAAATTGATGAGATCTTGGGCGTATCTTCGGCGTTCGAATTCGTACTAGGCCGCACGTCAGCGAAGAGGCTTTAGAGACGGAAAGGGGTACACACAGTGTTGAGAAGAGACATGTCCGCCCAACCTCGGAGAACGTAACTCAGCTTCCATACTATCGGTGAAAACGTGAATTTGAGAATGGGTGAAATTGTATAGGAGGAACCGACCTAAGTTGTGCGTGTCGTTCATACTCGCGTTCATCCCTTGACCGGCTTTAGGTGAGTGCGTGTGACACGCATCGCCAGCGATAAAGACGCGATTGTTCACTGAGAACTGGGATGCTACACGTTGACCAACTAAGCGAAGTTCATTAGAATGTGGCTTTCAGTCAGCGATTGGAGAAAGCTGTCGCACTTATGTAAATTGTCCACCAGTCGATGTCTCCAGAAGGCCTGATGTAGAACGGCTGGAATGACTTATTCGCGACCTACAAAGATTATGTTCAATGCCAAGGGGTTGACAGCACATGGTGCACATACCTCCAATAACTTATAAGGGTTGGCTTTACTCATGTCGACTCTTCCATTGCTAGAGTCCACTGCATCGGTATATCCCAATTGGACATATAATCTAACCTTATCCCCTTCTCTTGGAATGATCATACACGAGCCGTTATGCGAGTGTATCGCACAACGATTTCGGATGTCAGGAAAGTCGGTATCGGGCACGATGTCGACAACTCCCCAGACGTAATCTTAAAGGAAAAATTACCGACGGCGTATGTCAAGAGTTTGATATTGCCGGATTTCCGTAATGAACACACCTGTCTGTTCACCTTCCATCTGGATGCCAAATGACTTGCGAACCCACGAGTGAGCACCTGTTGTGATGTGGAAAGGCTAATATTAGTAAAAGAGGTCCATTACCCCACCGAAGATGATGTGTGACCGACCATCAGCGCCAACGACAAATTTAGCGTGTACGACCTCAGTATCAATTTGTCCTGGGAGCGCCTGTAGGTGCTTCAATACCACCTTCGGAAACGCCACAGTCAGCCCAAGCACTGAATTTATCAACGGTTGCTTCCACATGTGGCTCACCCGCACTGGATACGCCTTCGGATCAATTAGTTCTGCTGAGTCTTGGGATAGTTGTATTGATTCGGGGACCATGGGTCTGTCCACTTTCACTCCCATTGTTTGCATGGAATCCTGGAATAGAGCTTCTATCGCGCCCTGGTGGAGTGTACACTTGGTGCAACACCGCGTTAGCCCCTTGTTCCAAAAAAGCAACGAACAGACAGAACGCCCACCTCAAATGGATAACGAGCATTGGGAGCGGTGACATCTGGAGCCCTATCAGTGAGCTAAACCAAGCTTCAGTTAGTCCTCTGGCACCTCCAAGAGCGAAGCTTGTAAATTACCTCAATACCGCCGTCCGGACTGGGGTTGTAGAAGGCCTGGAAGCACTGAGTAAGTAAAGATGCGGATGATATCACGAGGAAGCACTCACAGCCATGTGCATCTGGTTAGCTTCTTTGAAGACGCGTTCCGCTAAACCATAGCTCTGTGGGCACCAGTTTAGTCGGCGTCAAGACGCCGAAGATGGATACGAAGTTCGCACCTGTAAGACTTCTACGAAGGCTGTTAGCGTCGAATGGGCGAACTCAATAGAACATATTCACCTAACGTTCGCGGCTGAAGGCCGTCGGCTCGTCCGGCTAGCAAGTTGGAAGGTCTGAATAGGACAAGAAATAATTGTCAGAATACCACCGAGCGTGAGGCACCACCACTGACCGCTCATCGATGATCCGCACATTAACTCCAGCTCGGGCCAATCCATTGGCGCACATAAGGCCGGCTGGACCAGCCCCTATGACGAGGACGTCGACTTCGGTCTCTTTCACCAAGGAAGTAGGCATTGTGTGAGGGATGGGGAAATCGGAGAATGAGAGTGGTGTTGAGGAATAAGTGGGGCAACAGGGAAAAAGGTGGGGCTTGAATGTCGCTTAGGATGTCCGACGTCTTTATACTATGTAGCATACGCCTGGTGTGTATCTTCATCCCCCATTGAGAGTTAACACGTAAAAGTACTAGGGGTCTCCATAAGATGGGCACTGTTTACCACAAATAGCAGTTCATCCCATCGCTGAGGCGTTTGTACCGAGGGTCCACTAAGCCCGTCGTTCGGTTTGTCAAAGCTGCACGCTGCGTTACTCGCTATCTAAGGGGGGAAGTTCGCCCCCACGAGACGAGCAGGAAGTAAGCGACAGATTGCCTAATGTGATGTAACTGGCAACACGAGATGATGTTTCTCGAGTGAATGAAGCTGAATTTAGGCTTCTTCCGATGTGGGTCGAAGCTTCTGTAATTATCGTGATTAGACATAAGCGGTATGGAAGGACCGTGGAGGACCAAGAACCCGCGTGAATGCGAGGGAGAATGCGGATATTAGATCTGCCCTGGCTGGAACATGGTGGCCGAATGATGTCGCGCGTAAGCTGGTGGAAAACGATGGGCAATGATGTGAAGGAAAAGGAAAAAGACCTTGAACCCAAAACGACGTTTCCTCCGAGCCTTGCCATAGATAGAAGGAAAATGACCACGACCCTCGGTTGGATTGGTCAGAGGAGAAGTGCGACTGGTCAGATGGAAGGAGTTGGAAGTAGGATAATTGATATATATAAAGGGTGATTTGCGGTTGAACCAGCAGCGTTCTGTCTGTTAGTAAACTCATTGACAAGATCCGCCAGTGCTTCGACTAAATGGAGGCGGCATCAGTGTTTAAGAAGCGGCGAGTGTGACGCGAACCGTACTTTCAGTCCGTGCAGTCTGGAACATGGGATGGTTGACGGGGCTTACAGGATATGTTTGGCAGAATGTAAGTACATGTGATGATTGAGTCCTGGAGATACAACAAGGTAATTTACAACAAACGCGCAGGAGGAAAGCAACAAAACAACATAACGAGGAGTGATTCAACCGGTTCGATCTTCTGACCCATTCTTACTTTTAAACTTCATAGCGATTGAAGACGGACTGGGAGTACGCTGGGTCTTCGGAGGCTGATTTTGTGGTGAGGATCTCGTAAACCTGATCAAGCAAAGGGGTTAGAGCGACGCAAAATGGGGAATTGGACCCAACAGACCTCTTTAGGAGGATTCAATCCCATGGCCTTTGCTCTTTTCCAGCGGTCAATCCGAGAAACCCCAGCACAGGGGCCGTATGTGTAAGTCCTTGGAGATGCAATCAGGCACGAAAACGAAAAGTTCGAGAGATAGATAGCATACAAGTCGAACACACGGAGGATTTGGCTGATTTTGGATTCATCTTCGGCATGAACTGACGAAACAAGTTAGTGTATGCGACATACAAGTTTGTTTTGTAACTCACTGGGGGGCAGATGACCCATATCGTTCTGGACTTTGCCAAAGTGACTCCTCCATCTCCCATCCGAGTCCGCGAGGTCGGCAGGAAGTACATTCTTCTTCGTGCTACGACTGTCCACGTCGAAGGAGTTACTGCTCCTGAAAACTCCCTTCTTGACGATACTCTGGCTCTCTTTCTTCACTTCTTTTGCATGAGCACTGCGCTGCTTTGGAGTGGGTACGTATTCATCAGAGTCAATCTCCTCTTCGACAAGATCCTCTGAAGAGGACGATGTCGACGACTCTACGTCCTCAATGGGGTCTGGGGTATGCCGTGCAGGGGCTGACATCGTACGAGTAACCCCCTTCTTCGACTTTGGGTTGACTGCGCTAGCCGTGCGTTTTGACGAAGTGAAGCCGAGCACTCCTTGCTTCATATTCGGTATTCTCTGAGATGCACGCTTTGGTGTGGATGGAGACATGTTTTCGTTGCGACGAGGTGGATGTTAGAGTTTAAGATTGTTTTGCCCCCTGACTCGATCCGGACTCAATTCACTCCGTATGAGCGGCTATTTCTGCACAGCCACGGCACGCCGACAAAGATCCAGGACGTAAATTCGGATGTTCCTTGCATGTTCCCCACCCGGGCGCGATGCTTTTGCGACTTGGCTCGTACCAGGACCTGGCTGATACGCTCTCTTCAACGAACAACTTGCAAAAATGTAGGGCAAAGGACGTTTGAGCCTTCACTTGGGAGGAGCACAGCACTCCGAGTCGGCCTCAACGCTTCGATATTGGCTGGTCCAACCTCAGAACGTCCGTCAATAATGCTTGCTCTATCAATCTTCGCTGGACTACCTCTGGTTCTTTGGGTGTACAAGGTATATATGATTACGCTCATCACAACGTCAACCTGTCTGAAATATACTTCGCAGTGCTTGATGCTTGTCCTCTTTCAGCGGAAGATTATATACATGGGTATTTCATTTCATACAGCATATCCACTCGGTAATAGCCTCTCACAAAAACGAACGCTACTTAGGGTATGCACCTATAGGTGCAAGGGGCGAATCCCTGTCTAGTGTGTCCCGACGTTCGTTGAGTGGGGTTGTTTGCGAGGAAATTACCATCCCCAACGGCCCCAAAACATCGCTATCCGGGATCATAGTTCGCTCGGAAGCGGAGATTTCAAGAGCTGCTGATGCCGTGATCATTTATTTTCAAGGTATGGACGTCTTTTGAGCGAGACTCTCGCTAATGATTTTAGGAAATGCCGGAAACCCCCTCCAACGTATACCCGTATTCCAAAGTCTACTCTCCTCGCAAGCACGGCGCAACTCCAACTTGGTACTCGACATCGTAGCCGTAGCACCAAGGTCCTACTGGAAATCAACCCCTCGACGTCCGACGCAGCCGGGTATCCTCTCTGATTATCACTGCGTCCTCCAGTACACCCTCAATCGCTATCCGTCTACTCCGATCATCTTATACGGCCATTCTCTTGGTGGTTCTATCTCCACCTGCTTAACTTCCACGCTAACAGACACAAAGACTCAATCGCAAGCCTTGGACAACGCAAACGACACGCGATATCAATACATAAAAGGTTTAATCCTCGAAAACCCTTTCACTTCAATTCCCGACATGGTCAGAGCACTATATCCCGAACGTTGGGTCCCCTACCAATATCTAGCACCATTAGCGTTCGACAAATGGGACGCTTTGATGGCCATGCGCATCACGTTGCCTCATACCGTGCTGGGAAGGTTAAAACAAAACACGCTGACGATCGTGAGCGAGAAAGATGAAGTTGTACCACCCGAGATGAGCCATCGCCTGGCTGATTCCGTAGGCCCCGTTCCCAAGTCTTCGGGTTTAGCCCGCACAGTGATCATCCGAGGTGCACTTCATGAGAATGCCTGGCAAAAACATCAATGGTCCGTGGAAATGGTACAGTACATAAAGGACATCCTAGGCCAGAAGGTATAACCATACCATGATAGACGATTAAATGGGGGCACCTTCGCATTATCAATGGGCTAATAAGCACACAATATGATAATCATAGAATACATATACGCCAACTCGGATGGGGTTCGAGTGTTCATCGACCTCTCCACTAAAGACCGTAAAATTTCAGTCGTGAGTTGTTCTACCATGAGTAAGTATGGGTTAGGACTATTCCAACATCAACGTGTTGTAGAAGTGCTCTGTGGGCATCGACATCAACATGGGACCACTAGGCGAGACACAGTGGGTTGAGATGACGGTGCTGGGTGCGAGCCGCGGTGGCTTGTCAGGCGGGGGGAATGTGAGTCGTTATGACTTGCAAGAGCTCTTCCGCAACCTTTGCGGATGGAAGCTGCAAATAAGTGGCAATTAGCGAGGCGAAGAATTGATAAGTAGACGGAGCGACGAACTCGGAGGTTGTAGTGTATGGTATTACCGTCCTCAATGGAGCTGAATCGTAAGTATCGTGGATCTTGTGCTATAGAAAAGCGTATGCCATGGAATAAAGTGACGTTAAGGATCACGGTGAACACGGCTTCTTTTCTCATCACTGCAAGGATGGCAAAGAGATAAGACACAGACAGAGTCGTGGGTTTGACACGTACCTATCCGGCTGGAACTTTTATCGTCATCGTCACGGTATAGCAATTTAAGTGTTCCGGTCCCTCTCTCCTTCCACGAATTTTCGGCCAATGAGAATAGCTTCGCGCGGACTTGATGCACAGTGGTTTCATCTTCCTCGCCGGTGACAACTGCAAAATGGGGTGTGAAGACAATACAGACGAAGAGGAAGGAGATACCAACCATCCTGTTCGGAGAGGACGAGCTTGGCCTCCTCATCTTCGCTTTGTGCGGCATCTTCATCACCAGTGGTAGCCCTCAACCTTTCTCCAAATGTCAGCTGCCCTTCATCTTTCGTATCCTTCTCATCTTCATTGCCACTGTCTTTCTCCGATGGCTCTGACGAACTAGCCTTAGAACTGCCATTGACGATCGGAGAGCCAGCCCTGGCGCGTTTGGGAGTCGGAGCGAAGGCCTGGATACCAGAGGACGCATAGGCAGAGAAAGCACTGCTATGGGCGGCATTCGCGCGACGAGTGGGAGATTTACTTCTACCTAACTTCGATGATGAGCCAAGGCCTGGAGATTTGGCCCTAGCTGCAGCCGTAAAGGGGGACGATGAGGACGCGAAAGCTTCGAAGCCGGAGCGCTTTGTGGCGGGGGTGGCAGAACTGTGGGTCGGAGTGGTTGGAAAGGGAGACGGTGTAGGTGATGGGCTCGCAGGTGGAAATCTGGACGCGCCGGCCGTGAAGAGGCTCTTGCCTTTGACAGAGGCAAAAGGGGAACTTGTGGAAGCGTAGGACATGAAGCCACCCTTGAAAGCAAAGTTGTGGGTATATACTATGATAGAACTTGATCACTTACGAATTTCGGAGTGGATACGGGTGTGCTTGTTGGGTTTTCCGGGGGAGGAGAAGGCCGCTTCGCCTCCCTAGGATTATTATCAACCTTGTCACTTTCGTCGCGAGCGCGTTTGACAGGTTCAACTACACTTGAGTGATTCGGCGTTGTCCCGGCCTCTTGAGGGCCTTGACTGGTTCCACGCTGGAAGAACTTGCGCTTTACACCTTTAAGATCTTCGGTTTCGTCAACATCGGAGGATTTGGCACCGTCTTTGATATCTTGTGGCGGCACATCGGAGGCACCGAGGTCCGAAAGCTCAGCAGGCTGAGGGGCTGGGGACTGGTGGGTGCTTGTAGATTGGGGAGGTTCTGATGGTGGTGTGGGTAGTACGTGTTCTGCGCCGTTCGGATCGACGTGCGTGGTACCGTTATCGACGACGGATTCAGGAACGGTGTGTTCAGAGGCCTCGGCATCCATATCAACCTCCTCTACCTCGGCCATGGCCTTCATATTTCGCCAACTGAGGTCCTCTACGCCCTGCGATATCTGGCGCACCTTGATTTTGATTTCCTGGGGCGGGGAGGTTCCCAACATCGTCGGCGAAGGTGATCGTGATCTTGAGCCATCTTCCTCTTCTCGCGTCGAGTCAAGGTGTATCCTGTTCTTCTTTGCTGGCGTCCGTGCGTGGTCAAATCGAATTGAGGCGTCGTCCTGAGGCGACCGAGAATACCATATCAGCTCACACGCACATGAGGCAAAGGTTAAAGTTGCACACAACCTGCAGTCTTGGCGTCGTCGCCGGTTCCAACGAGACCTCTCGTTCTCGTTTCTGAGGTAACTTAATTTCTGTTCCAATATACGCGACGATCAAGGATTCCATGAGGATTATGACTACAAGTCAAGAGGGTAATATGCGAAACACACCTGTCTCGGTTGACTCTGGCGGTGTCGCTGATGGTGAGCCCTTCTCGGAGTCCATCTGCCTATCTGACTGGTGAGGGGACGATGTGTCTGCCATTGGGAAGGCTGAGGATGTGGTGGATGAATTGCAAGGGGAGCACAACCAAAACAGAGCCGTGAAGCTAACCACTTTCGGCTATCCCCGACCCCGTTTCCACTGCATATCTGCGCTTGACAAGTACAATGGCCTATTGTACTTTGTACTACCTTGAATGAAAAGGCTTTTGACCTCAATTCTACTCTAGCCTACCGCCGAAATTCTGAAAATTTGTCTGATTTTTGGGACCAATTTTGCGCCTTTGGGATCTGTTGGTGTGGGCCCCAGTCCAACTTAGCTTGGGTGCGTATCGGCTTCCAAATTCCCTTTGACACTGACCCAGTGTCTTGTAAGTTATGGATCCATTGACCAAGGCGTGACCTGGCATCGTATAAATTATCAATTATCAACGGCTGCTCGCCTGTCTTGGGATCATAGTGGAGGTCTGTCGTTTCTGCCAATAATGTTTGTTTCATTACAAGAACCACGCATCAAGTATACTCAAGTTGTACAAAGAGTTCAACCAGTTTGTATGCAAAGTATCGAAAACATTGTGACGCAAACGCAGCTACGCAATTGATAAGAATACGAGAACATCTATATGCAAAGTCAAATAGAGCCATCCCGTCCCTGAAAAATCGACCCAAACCCATGTATGTAGAGCCAGAAAAGATGAAAAACGCGAACATTATGTGAAGATATATACATGACATGTCCGTCGCCATATAGATACTCAGCCAAAGACCCAAAAGGAAGAGAAAAAAATGAAACTACGTAGCAGAATATTCGTTGGTCACAACCGGGGTTTCGACACCCGTGTTATTGGGTGTGTGCCCGCGTTTTCGTTTTTCATCCGCGTTGATGAGCATCTCCCGAAGACTCCTCTCGAAGACGGGCTTCGTCAACACACTAGTACATACCGTTCAGCGAAAGCGTCGACAAAAAGGAAAGATCACATACTGATCAACACCAGCTTCCAGGTACTCCTGTTGATCTATCACACAGACGTACCACTTATCAGGGAACAGATTCGATCAGGTATCATTCTCACTCACCATTTAGCAAAGCGTTGCCTGGAAATCGTTAGCATTCACATATATTTAGAAAGATCTTCATCACTTACCTGTCACGCCAACAACAAAATCTTTCCTGCCCATCTCCCGCAATTTGGTAACCGCTTCGAGGCCTGACATAACCGGCATCGAATTGTCGAGGAACACCGCGGCGTACTTGCCCTCCTGGAAATAGGTGGCTTGCTCCTGTTCCAATATTGGGCCACCACTGTGAGAGCCATCGCTTGATGGTGTCTCGCCGTGGGGAGCCAGCAGCATCTCCAGTGCGATCTCGCCGTTCTCCGCGGTCGAAACAGTGCATCCAAGTCGCGACAAAATACGTTTCATCAGGGTGCGCGTCAGTGGATCATCATCCACTACCAAGACGTTCATCCCCGACTCGAAGGGAAGTGTCTGACAGGAGCCGTTGGGGTTCCCACGAGCATTGTCAAAGGTGCTGAGAGAAGGCGATGACGGGGATGAACCGATCCCTCCAGAAGCACCGGAGGTGTGTGTCGACGTCGTAGGATGAGCATCGGCCGTAAAGGATCTTTGTGTCGGCATTTGGACGAACGTCGGACGTGGCGGGTGCGTAACACCGTCATCAAAGGGCTCCCGAGCTTGAGAAGGGGGAGGATCTGGTACATCTTCATCGGCAGGACTGGACAGTTCAAATTGTGTACCAGTCGAAGAGTCTCCGATAGTTCGAGTGGGAACAGAATCCGGGTTATCCAGAGATATTTCGACACGACCCCCTGCCAAAAACGATTTATAAACATAAACGGGGGAAACGCGTAAAAATTTAACCTTGGTCCATTAGTCCTTGCAAGGTGGTTGACCGCATGGTGGAGACATTCAACTGCGATCCTCTGCAAAAACTCGCCGAACCCGCCAAGTCAGTAGACGGACTAGGGGAATGTTTGCAAGGCTCTGGTGATCTGGCTTGAGGAAACCGTCCAAAATCAGAAGGGTCTGCGGATTTATCGGAGCCGAGGTCCGCAAGCGCCCCTGTGAATGCCTTTTTACCGACACCGAGAGCTACATCGACAGTCGTAAGCAGGAAACGAGGTAGAATTCACTTTGAACACTTACGAAGTTCGACCCAGAAGGTTGACCCTTCTCCAACTTTCGAACGAACACCAAGGCGCCCTCCGCTGGACTTGACAATGGAGCGAACCAGGGCTAGACCAAGCCCAGTGCCTTTGCCACCTAGAAAAAAGACGTCAGTACTTCAGTCCGGTAACATAGCGTATCTGAATGATGATACCTTGCTGCCTGCCCTGTTCGGTTTGATTGAAAGCAGCTACCAAGGATAGACTTCAGCAAAGGACCGACACATGCAAGAGAGCGACTCACAAAACAGATTACTTTCAACCATGTCACGACGCTTGATACCACATCCTGTATCAGATACTTCGATCCTCACAACAATCCACTCAAGATGAGGAGGAGCGTCATTGTGGTTTATGTTATGTTGGGACAAGTGTCTCGTTGAAAGGGGCAGGTCCGAGGACGAAGATGCGGGTTCATCTGGAGGTATGTCGTATTCGTTCACATACTCTGGGGGAGAATTGGGAAGGACTAGCTGCGTCTTGACAGTCAACTTTCCCCCCGCTGGAGTAAATTTGCAAGCGTTACTGGAGATAGAGGTTCGAATATATGTGGATTCGAAAGCTCAACCACCTACCTAGCAAGGTTGGTGACGATCTGCCTGAGTCTAGTTTCATCCCCGACAACTAGCCCGTCTATGGCAGGTTGCCCTCGGAGATGGTTCTTGATGTCCGTGCTACTATACTTCAGAGCCTCGTACGCAGCGCATCTAGCAACCTGGGCCAAGCATCCGGAAAATCAATGACGCTTGCATATCGAGATTGCTCTACTTACCAAGTCGATGTTAGGGTCGAGGTGAGTCACCAATTCCAAATTGCGAGCATCTGTCGCAAGCCGCAGAGGGATGAACAGCGATCTCATCACATGATGTAGGGCATAAGGCTGTTTGAGAGGATCAGCGGGAAGACACTTAACAATGCCATGTCGGGCTTACTCTAGAAGCCGACTCAAATCGGCCGCTATCCATACGATTACTGGAGAAGATGTTCTGATGAATGTGAAGAACAGAAAACATGACACAACCCACAAATCAAGGACATCGTTCAGAACTAAGAATAATGAGTGAGTAGGGAAGAAAATGGAGGTGGAATAAGTGAAACCTTTGCTCATCATGGATAAGGACCCTTCCAGAGCTTTGAACTCTATTTCTTGTGTTTTAGCTACTGTTCCAGAAGCTTCCATATTTTGAACAGCGAGGACTAGGTAAATGTATGAGACATTGAATGGGGGACTTGGAAGTTACGCACGGGCAGTGTTCAATGGAACCCGGACCTGTGCTGGCGGACTAAATTGAGAACAGCGTCTCTGAAGCAATGAACAAACTTATCATGGAAAACGTATCTAGGAGCGATAATCAAGTTTGTGGAGTTCCAAGGAGGAAATAAAAACGTACGATGTAAGCCGCCGCTTCGATTCAGCTGCTTTCCGCTCATTTATCTGCGCCTTCTGCGCCTGTTTGGCATAGAGCTGGAAATGAGGGGCATTCAAAGGACGCTCTCTCATATGGTTATATCACGCATACCTTGAGCTGATCCCGAATTGTAAAGATGCGTCGTTCCGACTGGACCAAAGTCAGAACATACGGTGGCAGACAGGATGGAGTACGCACGGATTCTTTCATGTAGTGAATATATAACAAAAACGTATGAAAGACCTATGCCCTGTATGAAGAAGGACGCAGTGCATCGAAGCCTTCACACTCACAGCGAAATTGATCATAGCTAAACCAGGTATTTAGCAAAGCGAAGAATTCGGGTCATACAAATGGACTTACTCCGAGCCCATGGTGTGCGGTCCGGGGCGATGGCAGAACAAGTGCTATCATAGATGTTCCGAGATCAGTCTAACGACATGCTAAGTGCAAAGTAACTTACAATATGAAGAAAGTGAGGGCACCGAGGGCGCCAGAAAGCCTGTTCATTTTCAGACCAAACAGAGCGATCACTTGCAGCGCCTTTCACCGAGCTTAGAGCGGAAGAATACTAACAGGCGATCGACTCACTGTGCAATAGTACATGGTTCCTAGGAAATCTCTAGTCCCACAACCGAAAAGCGACCGAGATGGCTTATAGAAGCCACAGAGATACCTGACAAAAGCAGGCGTAAATAAGCCCCCTGAATGTAAACTGAGTTTACATACATAAACAATACTTGATATAAACCCCTGGAACTGAGTGAATTTGAAGAACAGAAACGAGAATCCTGTTCACATACCATGCCCAAATTGAAACACCCAAAAAGCATTGATAGAGGACGACTCGGTCCCGAGGCCAATTGAACATGATCATCAATCTGTCCCCCACTTTCGTCAGTCGGAGTTTCTCTACAAGCGAAAGTCGACTCACATTACAGGCACACTGAGTACAGGCGCAAACTTGGGAATAAACGGGGGTTAAGGTGAGTGAACGCTGCGCAAGAGGGTATGAGCGAGCTAATGTACGTACTCCATAAAAGTATATCTTATCCATCAAAGTGAATGGTCTTGGCACGAATGCGAGCCCAAGAACCCAATTCACAATGAGCCAGGCTGCAGACCATCCCGCCAGAGACTACCAGATGACAATTGAGTTTAGGTTTGTAGAGGTTCAGAGAATGCTGGACGCACCTTTGCGTAAAACCAGTTATCCCCCATATAGCGCTTCTCCGAGCGAAGATCTGGAAAACTCGAGTTGAAGAAATGCAACAAGTTGGGCCATAGTCTCCACCGAAGAATCGACAGGACTGTCAAGCTCCCCCAAAACCCGGTATGCGCGATACTCTCGTGATCACTGGAGCCCGTGTGAGGATGGCTATCCCCTCCCGACTTGTCAGGTGTTCCACCATTCTCAGATTGTGTAACCGACGATTTGTTGATTTCCTCCGACCACACTCGGTCCACGACAATTTCATCGACAAAATCATCCTCTCCCTCCGGGATATAAATCGTGCGTGACACACTATCTCCAGCACTTTCCTCGAGCAACGAACTTGTCGACGGAGCAGTCCCCGTGCCCATGCGCCGCTTCAAGCTCGCCCAGTACATGGCGAGATTATAGCCAATACGAGCCACTTTCTTCCGCTTCCCGGCACCACCACCGTCCATGTTGTGAGACACGGGCGGGGGCAGTTCTTGCTGGTCATCTTGAGGCAGCGTTTTCGTGGAAATTTCGGGGTCGATCTCGTCCTTGTTGGCATACTGCTGCTGGCGTGCAACTTCCTCTGTCCATTTGGTAGAGGAGCTACTGGAACCCGACAGCGTCCAAAACGGCATTCGACGGCTGGCCTCCAAAGTGGGGGGAGGGACGAGCTGAGCGAGCTCCTGGAAATGATGAGGGTATGGTGGCAAGAGGAGATTTCCCCAATGCGTCACCTCCTTTTCTGTGTTCGCGGGGTTCGCTGTGCCTGAGAAGAACCCTGAATAATTCCGTGTCTCCGCCAAGTAAGTTGAGGTTGGGTACCAGAATGCTGGTGGAAAGCAAACGGTGAGCCAGCCGTCACTCAGGAAATGTTTTTGCAGTATTTTCTCACTTCGAATACGTGGGGAGTATGTGTCCGCAAAATTATTGTAAGAAGAAGCCTGAAGGGCATCCATCAGATGGCTTAGCCGAACAGTGTTAATCAATAAGCCAGAACCTAGCCAGCCACCTTCAGTCAGCTGCGGGACTAGCACCAAGGGACACGGCTTACTTACCGCCTCATGGTACCAAGAAGTAGATCTTCATTGGTTCTCTTGTACAAGGTTTGTCTCTGATTACTACCATGGAGCACTAAGGAGCGTATGAACGCCGAACAGCCATCTGTCAACTCTGGGAAACATATCAAGTCATTCAAGAAAACATATCCAGGGTTGCTCAATATGGGTGATACATATGTCTGTGCTGACTTTTGAAGATCGGTAATATTACACAGACTGCAGTGAACGTGAACACAGCGCGGTAAGCACATGATTGCACATCGAGGGAACCAGCTCTCTAGATCTGCTATAGCGTCTGCTAAAATCCAAAGTACCGACCCCAATGCCCAGCTAGGCGTTCTTCGTATTGATTTGTGTGAGAACCCTACCCATGACCCAATCGATCTCCCACTTAACCGAGAGACTTTTCCCAAATCTGTTTAATCCTTCTAGCATGGTGAGCTGAACGAATACAGAGCATTGGGGCTGAGATGGCGTAGGCCAGCACACTGAAGATCATGGCCACGAAGGGGGCTCACCGTGCTCTAGGTGAGGCGCACATCGTGCGCGTGGAAGAATCTTGAAGCATCTTAATCTCACAAGTTCCGATGGTGAGCACGCAAGCCCTGATCAGGCTGCCGGGTGGAGGGAAACGAGGGGATCGCCCCAAGAAGTGACAGAGAAAGCCCTGGGGAAAATACTTTATTTGCCGTCGTATACATGGGCTGAGTGACCGGCTACCATTGACCCAGTGACAACTCTAAACGCAAACGAGATTTTCTCAACAGCGAGAGTGAGTGGGCCTGTAGTCGTCGCGTTATGTCCACTTTTGTTTGCTCGTGTAACGTCCTGGATCATTGTTAAATCCGGCGGTGGCAGTACTGACCCATACCTAACCCACAGCGAATGAAACCAGGGGCATCAAGTAGACGATGGATGCCTGGCGAGGGGCGCTGTGGACAAGTCAAAAAGGCAGATTCCGGCGACACGCTGCAATGACTGAAACGCTGAGAAGGGAACTCCTTTTGGCATTGGTCGCAGAAAGGCGGCAGATCCTAGTCATGGAGTTCTCAGACCCGCCGTTCGCAGTCAGAACAGCGAAGAAATACGGAGAAAAGAGCGACGGGCGACGTGGTGGTCAGGATCGCGCCGAGAGTTTTGACCGGGGCCGTATGGTGATACTGTTGGTGTGGGTACGAGGGTAGGTGGATACATATATTGCGACTAGGGAGTATATCAGTATTTGCGTCGAAATTTGATTCGAAATCAAGAACATGTTGGACCAGAGAACCACACAAATCGTCGTCTGCAGAACCTCGCATGCGCGGTCCCTCCTAGTTTCTCATCAGGAACGGGGAAGATTGCATGAGAAGAATCCAGCTATAGGCTATCAGCTATGGCGGTATTATTATTGTTGAAGCTCGGGATTGCTCGGTGGCTCACCTATGCAACCAACCCCATGCCGACCGGGTTATCGTTTCCCTTCACGCCCTTTCGACAGCGATAGTTGTCTCAGCGGGTACAAGCAGCGACATCGACTCCGTACATCGTGAGATCGTCGAGGTCGACCAGTGCCCACGTTGTAGGAAGGAAGTGAAAGTCGCGCAGCGACTTCGCTAACTCGTCCGCCGTTGCTTCTTTCCACATTTGGGTATGACCTTCGCTGTGGTTCGCTTGCATGAGGTTCCCTCGAAAAAAACTACAGTTTTCTGGACAGCGCCCTTGGGGGTCTGGGGGCCGCAAAAGAGAGTCCGTTTGGCAGCCAACCTGATTTTTCAGAGTCGAATTTGCGGTCGAGCAGGATGGTGCTGTGGCCACAGCGCCGCTTTGTGTATGGTCGGAGTCTGAAATTGTGCCCACCTTTTCTTGTTTCCTTCCACCACATCTCAGCTCGAAATCAATTATAGTGTCGACTTTATTCGACCCCTTCTCCTCCTCGTACCTCCGTCACGCCCTCGACTGGTTACACCACTTTACGAGCGTCGCCACCTATATTTCTGTGAGGGAGAGCTCAATTTGAGCCCACGTCGCCATGTCATACCCCGTTTACTTGAAAAACGGCGAACAAGTTCAAGTAAATGGTAGGTAATTTATTATTAGGACTCAGTATTCATGCACCGAGAGCTGAATGTATTTTATAGATCATGTTTACTGCTCACCTAGTTGGTCTGTTCGGGATGGGACCCCTTATTCAATTGGGCGAATCATGGAGTTTCTACCTCCAGAAGGGACCCCGAAAGAAAACCCATCTCGGCCCTATCTTTACACACGCGTTCGGCTCGCATGGTATTATCGTCCTAGTGATGTTAGCGATCGTGCTGTCAGCGATTCTCGCCTCCTTCTCTCCGCGATATATTCAGAGGTCTGCGACATCAATCAACTACGCGCCAAATGCCACGTTGTACACCGAGACAAGATAACTGACCTTGCTGGATGGAAGAAACGCCCGGATCGTTTTTATTTCAATCGTTTGTTTGATCCTTACATCAAGAAGGAATTTGAGGTCATCCAAGCAACAGATGTTCGGAACTGTGCGTGCCCATTTCCTTATATGTCCATGTCCCTGACTTGATGCAATATGACAAATATAGTGCCCGAACGTATTCGTGAAACTCTTATCTCTCGCTACGAGTACGTTGTAGCAGAGAAGGAAGTTATTCCAGACCTCACGGACTCCATTCGTCTTTGTGACACATGCACAGAATGGTGCGAAACGTAAGCGACCCTTGTTGACTTCATACAGGCTGTCCTGCTCACCTGCCACAGCCCGGAAACTGTGCAATGCGCTCGGTGTAAGAAATACTTCCACATGCGATGTGTCCAACCGCCGCTGCTGGGAAAACCATCACGCGGATATGGCTGGACGTGTGCTCCGTGTTCGAAGCAACACGAGCAAGAAGTCGATAGTCATGAAGTTCGCCACCCAACCCCTGCAGTTGTTCCCAAACCTAAATCCAATGCGCCCCCTCCTCGTGGAAGGGGGCGGCCGAGGAAGGATCGAGGACAGGCTGAGCGGGAAGAGAACTTGCCAATCAAACACTTCAATATGTGGCCGTTCCGCTACTTTGGGTAAGCCCCGCAAAACAAACACTCTGTCTAGAACAGTAATACTGATTCATTCGCAAGACAATACATCAACGCTGAGGATACCCTGGGTAGGTCTTAGGGCCTTCACGTCCAACGCGATTCTGATCCTCCCTTAGACCCTGATGATCTAATATATCCGAGAACGGCAACTCGTCAGGGGCCGAAATATCAAGCCAACGTTCCACCAGCACCAACGGATTCGAATGCTTTCCTGAGCACTGGTAAGTTATCATTTCTCGAGCGGTTGATCTTGACGTGACACTCGGCTAGATACCGACGAGCGCGGCGGCGATGCAACTATTGAAGTTTACAGCGTCGTCAACACCTTGACTCATGCTGAAGGTAATCCCTTTCTTCTATACTATTCACGATTTTTGTTCTGAGTGCACCCCTTCTTGATAGTTTCCGAGAGTGGGTATCCTATGACAATCTAGACACCATTTCTTCTGACGTTCCTCACAGTGGAGGATCATATGAAAACGCTTTCAACCAGGCTGGGACCAGCGAAAACGAACGAACTATCGCAATGGAATGTAGACTGGTTGACGGAGGTCATCAAACGTTACTCCGACGCCATCATGACCTCAAAGCCATTATCTTCCGTTCAAATGAACGATATATGGGTTACACCAAAGGTCAGCCAGCCTACGCACTTGGACTCTGTTTTGATGACTTACCATTGCCCTCCTCAGTGGAAAACAAAGAAACGAGAGTATGCCGATCTTCCATGGACCGATTGGGAGAGAGTCAGATTTGAAGAATCTATGTCACATCACGGTGGTGAACTTCGTGCTGCACACAAAGCCATCCCTGAGAGGACCATGCCAGCCATCGTCCGCTTTTATGGCTTTTGGAAAGAGTGGGTTTTCTTTCCAAGTTAAATAGCCAACTATACTCATTATTCATGACAGACAGCAACTTGGCATTGAAAACCGTCGTATCCTCCGTCAAGGGCGACCTTCTAAACCTCCCGTCAAACAATATAAGAATGTCTCTGAAGCAAACAATGGCCAACAAGTTGGCCTCTCCGATGACGAGTCATCATTGTGCGACCAGTCTGATGCCCCCCTCCTGTGCGGTGCCTGTCGCACGCGTGAATCCGACGTGTGGTGGAAGGCTCCCAAGCACATCTCGGCAGACGCGCTGTGTGATACATGTGGCATGAACTGGCGGAAGTACGCTGATTTGAACGTCCGACCTTCACGAGAAGAGTCACTTCCGGCCACCAAGACGAAGAGTGCTCTTGAGAAACGAGAAGGCACGCCCCTTCAGCAACCTTCAAGCAAGCGATCGAAGGTGGGTTTACCTTTTTTTTTTCCAAAAGGTTGTCCGCTAATCACCCCCTTCTCGCAGACATCAGCGTCAGCACAATCTACACCCCCGCCACTACAGTCCAATGTACCCCAAATCCGTTGTTCGTGTTGCCAGCAAAATGGCCCACTTGGGAAGGTCTTGAAATGTAAGAAATGTAATTTGCGGATTCATGCAGGTACGTGTACCAGTCACAATCCCGTCGAGTTCGTGTAACAGAAATTTCTTGAAGGTTCTTATGGTGCGACTCTCGATTCGAGTGGCTTGGATACATGGATATGTGACCTGTGTCGGAATGAAGAGACAATGGAGGCCTCAGTCGTAAGACCTGCAAGTTCATTCCATTGTTGATGACCTTTCTCACATTCTTTCGTAGTACTCGGACTGCCTTCTCTGTCCCCGCACTCGGAAAATCGGCACGAAGCACACGCCCAATGATTCGCTTCTGAAAGCCTACAAACCTACAGAAGCCCAAGGCTGGGCACACGTCCTTTGTGCCATGTTCATCCCTGAGCTAACTTTCACCGATGCATCTCGACTGCGCCTTGTCGAAGGCATCAGCATTATTCCACAGCATCGTTGGTCAACGGTACATCCGTCTTTCCTATCCTCTGCATGGATCACTAATTCCGTTTGTGCCAGAAATGCCACATATGTGGATTGACTGAGGGAGCAGTCATACGGTGTAATGATTGTCCCAAAGAATATCATGCTTCCTGCGCTTGGAAGAACGGTTTGAAGTTTGGTTTCGAGATCCAGCCGGTGCGTGCTTGTGTATGTTGATCCATAAGTCTCTCCTGACCTAGATCCAGGTCAAGGGTAGCCGAAGGGATTCTATGATCCTCACCACGTTCAAGGGTGAAACTGGGTGCATGAATGCGATTCTTTTATGCAAGGACCACGATAGATCACGCAGGGACATCTATGATATTTGTGAAACAGACGAAGGGGGCGAGGTATGTTGCTTCCCTTCGATTCATCGCCCCGTCCACGAGGATTAATTATCGGTCCTTAGACGGCCTTGCAAGTATATAGCCGTGCCTATAAGCAAGCCCCCGTTGATCAAGCTCATGGGTTGCTGCGCAAAGCTCGGCGTTTGGATCAGATCCTTAATCTCCCTACTCATCATGCCACGCCGGAAGTTTCCACCAAGGAGCCTAAATGCTTTAGCTGCAAGACGGAGTACTCTCCGGCGTTCTACCCTTATGTCCCTCCGGTTCAGACCAACAAGTTCTGGCTGTGCCACAAGTGTTCGTTGACTCTATCAGGAGACAGTGACTCCTCGTGACAAACTATCAATTAGGCTAGTACTACACATTTCCTTTGGGATTCATTGCAGGGTATGGAATACAGAGAATTGATATAGAAAGGGACAAATATACTGATAAAAAAGGGAAAGCCGGTAAATATGCAACCAAGAAAAGAACATATATATTAAGATATGCTGTAACTTATGCTTTGACTCGCTTGTAGAATAGGACATAGGCCTTCTGATTCTGTAATGATAATTGCACGGTGAATGATTCAGTTCGGAATGCAGCTGGGCGATGGGACGTACAACAACTTGTTTCGCATCTACTGGTCGCACGCTACTGTCGTCACAAGTCATCCATCCGCCTCGAGAGGCAATATACGCTGTATCTACACGGGGGTTGCATTCATTGAAGGAGCAAGGTTAGACGAGGAAAAGGACGCACAATGCCCGCTGCTCAAATTACCATAATGATTCGTCACCCCATAGAGATCGTACCGGTAAGGCGGGAGCTGCGTCCGAGGATCGTTCGGATCTATGCTAACTTGACCCTTATCCGCACCTGCAGGCAACGGTGGAGGCATCAGGTTCGTCAAGTCCAAGCCTTTGAGCGGGAAGTCGACAAAGGTATCCACTTTATCCGAGAATCGACCATGTGTTTCAAAGCGCTTCAAGTTTATCAAAAGAATAGGTGGAAGTCGAGCAAGGGAGAGTTGCTTCGTAGCTTTGCGCTTGGTCTTGCATCGTGGACAAACCCTAAAATTGGAATCAGAACACATGTTATCAGGGAAACATCGACAAGTTACCATGCATCGTCCTTCTCTAAGACTTCGTGGTTGAAGAAAGCATCCAAACACTTCTGGAGAGGGATCTTGCTGCTCTTGCTTGGTACCGGAAGCTGTAGCATGGAAAAGACATTATAGGTGGTTGAAGTCTGATCGAACGGGATTTAGGGATTTTGGTTCCGTAGCGGAAGCAAAAAGATCTGGCGTACCTGATTGCACGTCATACACTGCAATCGGTTCCTTAACTGGCCCTGGAAATAATCAACAATCAAGCTATCGTTCCGCATCTTCCAAGCTTTCCACTCCCGTTCACTGGCGATCTGTGGTGGGAGCTTCTCGAGTTCTGCTTCCTCCTCCGGTGTTGGATTCCACACAGGTTTGGCAATCACCCGATTCAAGTCTTCGTGGATGATGTCGAGCAAGAAACTCAAGAACTCCTGTGAGTCGTGTTGATCGGAGCCATGATACTGGTCGTTGAGAGAAACCACAATTTTCTGGAGATGCAATGTGAGCGTCGGAGTACGAAGGCAAGAGAATGCAAGCTGACCCTGAAGTCTATCGGAGTGATATACGGCAAATCACCCTGCCACATACTCCGTAGAAGAGTGGCGAAAGCTTGAACAAGTCTACCTTGTGAACCCATCCTGTTCAGCATATTGATAGCCTCTTTCCAGCGCCCATCTGTTATGCCCGGTGTGAGATATAAGGAGCAAGCATGAAGCAGACAACGCACTGGTGAAGAATTGTGCAAACGGAACAGTGGCGCTCAAGCATTGGATTGGAGCGTTCATATAGCATGTATTCCCCATATTCTTTAGGCCACTCGTTCCTATCTGGGTATCATACCAGTAGACAACGTTATAATCCTGCTTGAGGCGAGGAGGAACAGGCGCAGTCGGCGGCGTAGCAATCGGTCTATTATGGTTTTCTTGTCGATCCAGAGCGATGGCCGGAGCTGCGACAGGCGGTGGTCGGGAAATCTGGGTCGACAATTCGGGATAGTCAATTGGCCCGCGGTTGGCCAAACCGGAGCCTGAGAGCGCTTCTTGTGATTGGTCGACATAGTCGCTTCGCCGTCGGGGGAACGAGGGGTTGATGGAAGCTTGAGGTGGCGAGGCAATGTTGTCGTAATGAAGTGGAGGAGAGACGAATGGGGAACCGAATGAACCAGTGGTGGAAGGGGTGACGCGAGGGGGAAATTGTGGATAGGTAATCGGACTGATAGGACCATTGGAGATGGAATTCATCATCGCGGGACCGGACAACTATGGAAGGGTTGGGTGCTTCAAATAAACATGAGGATAAGCTCGACGACTTACGTTAGCTGGATAGGCCGCGGACGTCGAAACAGGAGCTCGAGATATGGCGGGTCTCCGAACTAGAGAATTGGGTGGTTGTTGGTAAAGTGGCGGGCTAGCCTCCGCAGGTATTCTGAACCGCCGCTAAGCGATACTCTTGGCAAACGAGATATACGCGATACGCACCTGGAATGAGACACATGGTCCACAGACATGGTTGAACGATGATCTCCGTGACCCATCGGTAGACCAGCAGGGGTTCGTTGGTCGAAGGTAGGAGACACAAAAGGATTCGTGTCGGAACGCAGCCTCGGTGATGCCCATTGTTGATGTGAGTCAAGCCGTGGAGATGTAGCCGCACTACCATTGGTTGATACCAAGGGCGGTGACATGTTCCCATTCAATCCAGGGGACATAGCGCCATTGACCATTGCTCCAGATACACTTTGCGTTTGAGAGTGACCATTGACGCCCTTGTGCGTTGAAGATTCTTGGTAACTTGGAGAGTGCTTCCCGTCATTCGACCTCTTCACCCATGAGTCACCCATCTCTGCTTTCCACTGGTCGAGCCCTCCGATCAACAGTCTAGGAACACGACGCAGCATCTTGTGGATGGCTCCTTCATAGATAGCGCCCACCAATACATTGATCGGAGAGTCTTGTGAGCCAAAATTGGTAGAGTTTTGATCGTAAAGAACAACGAGATCGAATTTTTCCCGGTTAGAGAAGACGACACCCTCGTGAGCGGGTGCGACAACCAAGGCATCTTCCAACGTCTGTCCCGTCACTCTGGATATAATATGTGGTAAAACTAAGCGTAGGCAAATCAATCGTTCAAGACTCACCTTTCACGCAATAATATACTTGGCTCAACACATACGACAGGTTTATGTTTGATGTGTTCCCTATCAAAGTCCGCACGATTCCTAACATCCAAGAGTAGTATTTTGTAGGCTTGCTTAATGTATTGATGTAACTCTTTGGGAGTGACGCTGTTCGTCACAGGAAGGGGCGGTCGGTCAGTCGGTGTTTGTGGAGTTGTAGATCCTGATGATGTAGCTACTGAGGCCAGGCCCTGGCCGAGTCCAGACAACCCAGCCGTGGAAGGTTTCGACCTTAATGCAGGAGAGGCAGAAGAACGGGAGGGAGAGGTGGGCCGGCTATTGAAAGCGTTGGTGGTGGGGGTTAACGGGGTACTCGAAGGTCGTTCGACGGGAGCACCATATTCCGTAAAGCCATTGACAGTTGCTTCTGGATGGTTTGATCTGCTTGACGACGCAGGGGGGCTTGTAGGAACCGAGGGTAGACTTAAACCAACAACATTGTCTAATTCATCGATTGGTGGGAAGGCTGTGGCAAATTCTGATAGGCTTAGGGATTCGCGTTCAGCGAGAGCCGGTGATGGCACGGAAGATGACGTTGATGCAGGCGATGGCGGACCGAGGGCTGGAGGAGACACAATAGCATGGGTTGAGGGCAATAGTGGTGGTACAGATAAGGCAGGTGGCTGACTCGGGGCTGAGGGCACTGGAGGAGACGACGACGATGATGCTGAGATGGGTGGGCGAGACAATGAGGACGTCGAGGGGAACGATGAGGACGATGCTGGCGGCGACGTTGGAAGTTCACGAGACAGCCTTTTCGAATTTGTAGCGACGACAAGTCCATTGTCCTGCAGAGATTTGAGACGATCGGCAATGGTCTTGCGCGGAGGCGGATCTTCAGGAGCAGCGCTACGCAAAGAGGTGCCCCCTTGAGAAATTGACTTGGACTTGGACTGTGGCCGCAGACGCACCTTTTCTCAAAAGCCTTGAGCTTATCCTCGACTGCGTTCTTTCGCTCGGCCAAGTCATTTCCTTCGTGCTAGGACCAGATTAAGCAATTGATGACCAGACCAGCGATAGACTCACTTCGAAAAAATCATTAAATTCCTTCTTCAACACGCCAGCTCTGCCAGCCTCAGCCTTCATCTCGGCCGAGTCCAGTGTCATTTTGGCCAGAGCCGCAGCCTGGGTGTATGCAGCCAGGGCATTCTTGTGGTTTCCGCGATGTTCATGGTCCTTTCCCTGGAGCACTAGCCGTCTTGCTGTCTTGATCATCGACATTGGGGTTGCGCCACGAGTCTCGCGGGTCACCGCATCCTTCGCAGTGCTCAGAATTTCCGATATGGTCATGTCATCGTAAGACCTTGAAGAACCATTGACTTTACTACTACTTGATGTTGCTAAAGCAGCCTCTGACCATTAGCAAGATGACGCCGAAACTGAGCCATTTGCGCACCTGGTAATTGCAGTGCATTATTTGAGGATAAGACTGTGACTCCGGGCATGAGGTCCCAGGATTAAGTTATAATTTTAGAGGGGAAAGGAACGACGATTTGGTTGACTCTTGACTGTGAAGGAGTCCGCAGACAGCAAGCCAAGCCCTGATTACCTCATCAGGCGCTAAACTCATCGTGAAAAAAGGAATGGCCAACGTGGGGATCGAACCCAAGACCTTCGCGTTATTAGCACGACGCTCTGACCAACTGAGCTAGTCGGCCATGAATGCTACGGTCCTACAAGCCATACTAAGCGCAACGACCAAGTTCAGTGTCTCCCATAATTCGCTCACAATTCCCATCCACACTCGCAATCACCGTGTGATGCTTCGCTGATTCAACAGCACCTGCGTCAGCAACCTCCTCGCATATGCAGCTGGTGTGGCTTATCACTGGTACGGGTGGACTTCATCCGACAGAATTCTGGTTATTAACTTAACTTCTGGCATGGCTAACCTGGCAGGCGCATCCCAAGGATTCGGACGCCGGATCGTCAGCTCGGCTCTCGCTCGAGGTGACAAGGTCATTGCGACCGTCAGGAATCTTGAAAAAGCTCAAGATCTGGTCAAGCAATCCTCCGAAACCCCAGAGACTTTGGCCGTCCTCCTACTCGATGTTACTTCCAAGAAAGAAACCATATGGTCGACGATCGAGACGGCCATCGGCATCTGGGGTAAGATAGATGTCCTAGTCAATAACGCTGCGTACGGATACCCTGGTATCGTTGAAGAAGGCGGGTAAGTCACCCAAGGTTGCTTTGAATTGACTCGCGTCCCACTCACATATTTCAATTATGGCAGGACCGATTGGATTAGGTCACAATTTGAAGTCAATTTCTTTGGCATGATGGAGGTCACTAACGCCGTTCTGCCCCATATGAGATCAAGAAGGTTGGGCACACTAGTCAACATAGGTAGTCGATCCGCGTGGAAGCCAGAAGTCCCGGTAAGGAATTATGTATCACAACAGTGGTGATTCATGAAGCTTACTGAGTTCGATAATTACTTAGTTCATTGGACCTTATGCCGCCACCAAAGCTGCCGTTCATGGTTTGTTGATCAGCTAAACTTTTGATAGGTATCTTACCGTGCCTCAGCTATTACGGAAACCCTTACCGTCGAGCTGGCTCAGTTCGGGATCCGAGTCTTGCTCGTAGAGCCTGGTGGTTTCCTCACTGAAGGTGCCTACGGCTACCCCCACCTAGATGCAAACCTCATAAAGGACTATGATGAGATGCGGACTCGAGCTGCTAGTGGTTTTGCTGATATCCGTAAAGGCATCAAAGGAGATCCAGACAAGGCCATGCATGTATTGGTGGATGTTGTCAGAGGTGAAGGCAAAGCCCGTGGGAGAGAGTGGCCTGGGTATCTGATCCTAGGGGATGATGCTGAGGTCGATATAAAGAGAAAGATAAAAAGGATGGAAGATGTCTTGGAGAACTGGTCGGACGTAACCAGGAGTGTCAGCTTCAGTAACTAACTTCAACTTCTCCTATATGGGCCCTAGGACTGCTCCTGTTGTACATTTTCACACGCACCGTTGGCGAGATCGAATGTCGTGGCAGTCATGACGCCCCCGCCAATGTTATTGCTCTCCCAAACCAGCGGCTGTGGATATTCATCGGTTTAACTGGTCGAAAAAAAATACCGTCGGTGCGTTGTCTACCTTCAGTTTTCTCGAAATATTGACAGGGAACAGTATGGTCATTCTGTAAGCTAGGTTTTCGGAATGGACTCAATCCTTTTGTATGGTTTCCTGTCTTTGGTCGTCGCTGGCGTCGTATGTGTGAGTGTCCGATCATGTTTGTTTGATGATGAACACCCCTTTCATCCTTGTTCTTCGAGATGTGGGCCATCGGCGCCACGTCGCAGACGACAACACTTGGGTCGGGGTTCAGCCCCTTCGACTGACTCGGAATTGTCTACACTAGCTTTGTTCCTAGTGCTGACGCGTCTTTCGTCTAGGTGTACCTAGCTCTTATATTCTGGTCGCCCCCACCAATAATAATCCAACCTTCAGAGAGGAACTACCGCTCTCGACTGTCACCGAAGAAAGCAATACCACTTCCGTCTCTCGACGGACCTAGCGAAGTCGATCTAACAGTTGTTATCCCGGCGTACAATGAAACCACACGTTTACCTTCTATGTTGTCCACCACTATCGACCACCTTGCATCCATCCCAAAACGAACACATGAAATCATCATTGTCGACGATGGTTCGTCTGACGGAACCACTGCGGCTTCGCTGAAATTGGCTGAGAAGTACCCGAAGTCGGATATCCGGGTGGTGACATTGGAAAAGAACCTTGGGAAAGGCGGTGCTGTGCGTCACGGCATGCTGCATGGGAGGGGGAAGCGGTTGTTGATGGTGGATGCGGACGGTGCAAGTCGGTTTGAGGATCTTGAGCTTTTGTGGAAGGCAATGGACAAGTTAGGCTCCGCCGACGAACCTTCATTCGTCGTCGGAAGCAGGGCTCATTTGGTCAAGACCGAAGCTGTCGTCAAAGTGCGCACTCTGTCAGTCTCTCTTATAGCACAATTTCTGACTCTCCGACTTTCAGCGCTCCGTCTTGCGAAACATCCTCATGTACGGTTTGCACACGATTCTACGCATCGTAGGCGTTGGACACATCCGAGATACCCAATGTGGCTTCAAACTATTCTCCCGCCCCGCAGCTCAACAAATATTCCCAGCGCAACACCTCCCTACTTGGATATTCGACGTCGAGCTACTCTTGCTCGCTAAAGAACTTGGTATACCCGTTACCGAGGTCCCCGTGGAGTGGCATGAAGTTGCTGGCAGCAAGCTAAACGTTGTTACTGCTTCGTTAGAGATGCTGAGGGATCTACTCATCCTACGAGCGAACCATGTCCTCGGGAGATGGGGACCTAAGAGGGGTAAAACGGAGTAAATTTGGCGGTCAAGTGGTTGGGTTATTTATTGCTTTAGTTCCAAGGACTACGCTACTTGTTTGACTAATGCTGCACCATTAGCGTTGTGACTTAGATGCTTTCATATGCTGTATTCAGTCTATTGCTATGGGCGTACAATGCGAGAACCATGCGAGAACTCAAGTCTACAGCTCTTCCCTCAAAATGTTCAAGTAGTTCAAAATGTTGGAAATGAAGTTTGCACATCATTCTCGGGTTTCTTATCAACAATCCTTTGCACAGGCGCGTCTTGGCTGGAAACCAACCTCTATGACGAGAGGACGATAGTTGTAGGGTGCGTCGGGCTGGACTCTTTTGGAGTCTTGAGACTTGGACGCGTTCCCTGCCTGCCGTCAATCACGTGAGGGGACGCGTTTCATCATCGGCAGGTTAGTCCGGCGAACGAGGACGATTTTAGTCATGTCTTGCCACTACCACCATTACCACCATGTCATCCAACGACGAGAATGAACATACTGGAAACCATAAGAAACGAAAGTTCCAGCGAGCTTGCGATTCGTGCAGACGGAGAAAAAGTGAGTTTCCAATGGTCGTCGTCCCCTCGTTGCAACTGACTCAGTTAAGTTCGATGTAGGTGTTTCATCCAACGAAATGCATTGTTGCTAAAGTTCGGTGGGCTCAGGCGATCCTAGCGGTGAGACTGGTGGTCCTTGTTCCAATTGTCGAGATAGAGATTTGGATTGCACGTATGATGGTGGCCCAACCGTAGGTGGTCTCCCCAATTATAAAGCTTTACACGCGTTGACGCTTTCACGGCGTGTAGAAACGTGTGCGAAACGAACTGAAAGGGTCAGTCATTAGCCTCCTATTTCTTTCAGTGAGTTGACCACCTTCAAGGCACCTACAACAACTCGAAGTCCGTCTTCAAAGACTTACTCGGTTATTCCAGCGTGTATGTCAAAACGCCTTCCATTTACGATCATCCTGTAGTGACATTTCTGTCAGCTTCACCCCGATCTCGACTTGGACCTCATTCTCGAACATGATGACACGGAAATCCTCAATGCAGATCCATCATCCCTATCCAAGTTTCACGCAAATCCCAGAGATTCTACGCCGGATGTCAAACCAAATGAACAATTCTTCTCTGCTTTGATACAAGCCTCTGTTGAACCTTCAGCCACCGACGAGGATCCAGAGATGTGGGAAATCATGCATGACTTCCGCAGGCTGTCGATGTCGGCATCGGAGCGAAATCTTTACTATGGGAAGTCAAGCAGTGTCGCCCTTCTCCAGGATGCCATAGATCTTAAACACGAGTTGAATGGCGCTCCAAGGATAAGAGTGGATACTGCGGAAGCTTCAAGTCTATTCGTAAACAAACGCCCTGAATTCTGGGCAATTCCAAGTGTGAGTCCATGCTGTCCTCCATTATTTGGACTTGTGCACTCATCTTGTATCCCAGTGGCTTACGTCGACCCAATGGCTTGTCTCAGGTGTTGATGGCGATCCGATGCAATCACCGATACCATACCAGTTCCCTGACGACGACCTCATGGCCATCCTAATTGACCATTACTTTGACCAATACAACTTGTTCTATCCCATCCTTCATAGGTCGAGCTTCGAGAAGTCGATGAAAGAAGGCCTCCACCTCACTCACCAAGCTTTCGGTGGGATCGTGCTCCTTGTCTGTGCCATAGGCTCCCGTCACTGCGATGACCCTCGTGTATTCTTGGATGGCGTCTCAGATACGATGCAGTCCCGGGGATGGAAGTATTTCTCTCAAGTTCGCTTCGTGTGCAACACCGTCCTATACGCTCCGACTCTGTATGACTTGCAGTTCTACTGCGTATGTATTACCCCGGCGTTCACCCGCACCCGAATTATGACTCAACGCTCAGCCTTTTTTTAGTTGGCCCTAGAGTTTCTAGGCGGATCACCAGTCAGCCACTCCTGTTGGTTCCTCATCGGTATCGCCATTCGTTTGGCGCAGGAAGTTGGTGTTCATCAGTGGAGGAAAAGGTCTAATATACCTTCAGTAGAAGACGAGTCATGGAAACGCGCGTTCTGGTGCGTTAATGCACTTCCCTATATGTCACTCCCTCCTTACATGTGTCCTCAAGGACCCTTGTTTCCTCAGATCGATTGGCCAGTTCAATGCTTGGGCGAAGTTGTGCTATCGCAGGAGACGAGTAGGTCTTTGGCCTTTTCCCTTCATTCCAGAGCAGTCAATTCACGGTCTCTTAGTCTGAATCTGGATTTGCCTTCGACCTTAGATGACGAATACCATGAAATCGCTTCTCCAGTTCAATCTGTTGAGCAGAGTCAACATCCTCGTCCGAAGCAGAGACTGTCTATTATTGACAGCTTCAATTACTCCATAAGGTTGGCACATATCCTCGGAACAGCCCTTCGTACGATTGTATGTCACTTGCCTCGTATTTTGGGTGGCCTTTGGGCTGATGAAGCATTTCGTCTAGTATTGCTCGAATAAATCGAAGGCCGCCCTCGGATTACTTGGCGAATGGGAACAACCCATCATCGCTCAGCTAGATTCCAATCTTAATCAATGGTTAGAATCACTCCCAGAGCATCGTACGTCCACCCCGAAGCTGAACATCTGTGTGCGTCGGTCCTGATCTTATTCTATCTCAGTCCGCTGGGACCCCAATCGCGAAGATAGCGTGTTCTTTAGGCAATCGGCTCACCTACATTGCCAGTTCTACTATGTTCAGATCGTCATACATAGGCCGTTTCTTCGAACCTCCTCGTCGCTCGCATTGACTTCCATGGCTGTCTGTGCTAATGCAGCTCGAAGATGCTTGAACGTGATAGATGTCTGCGGCCGTGTTGCGCCTGCAATGCACCCTTCCTTGGCCAGTGTAAGTATTTATTAATGTTCCACCTGTTTTGTAGCCCGTTTGTCATGCAATATTGACGTGGTGGACATTTCCAGGCAGCGAGTTTCGTTTCAGGGGTTGTTCTGCTTCTGAACCTTTGGACTGCAAAACGTTCTGGACTGCCTACCAATCAAGAGAGGGATTTGGCGGACGTTCGGAAAGCCATGGACCTTCAGAAGAGGTTTGAAAAGTGGTAAGCTCAATGACCACTGCTTTCGAAGTGCCGAACTCATCCATAAATAAGGTCCCCTGTTTCTGGACGAATCTGGTGTGCACATCTCTGACAACCTGCCTTATCCTCAATGACCATCTCGGATTAGGGACGTTCTTAACAATTTGATTGCGGTCGACAACCTTCCTTCGTCTAGTCTCAGTCCAGCAGAAGGCGTCAAGATGTCATCACAGCCGAATGGTTCATCTATCTCTGAGCACCAATCTCAAGCTGACGAAGGACCTTCTGTGTCGTTGTTCCCACCATCTCTCGAAAACTTCTCTTTCAATTGGAACACCTCTCAAGACCTTCAATCGGTTGAGAATGATGTATACGACCAAATGTTCACGAATCATATTCAAGACTATGTTCAGTCCATCCCAATGTTGGCGTCTCATATCCGAACATCTTCGACTGGCAGTCAAAACTTCTTCCGTCAAGACCAAGGTCGTCAGAGCACGCCATCGTCGTCACAGACTTTCTCACACACTCCTTCACCCGGTGCGAGCTCGAGTGTGGGTGCAACGGTGGCGCCGGCGATGCCCTTGGTGTTGGATCCCAGCTTTGCCATGGATATCTGGATGAATGCACCATCAGGCCCAAGGTGCGTCCTTTGTATTCTCGAGGCTGCGACGTGGGACAGATGTTGACATGCTCTTTAGCCTGGATGATTGGGGTCAGTATCTCGCTGGTCTTGATTCTGCTCAGGAAAATCGCGGGGGCGCACACCAGAACCCCTCATCGTCCTTGTGACAAAACTAGAAGTATGCTCTCTTCCGCCATAGTGCTCTCAGCTTACGGCACAATTCGTCTAATCCCCTTGCTTGTCAAGGGCTTCTGGGAAGAGCTTAATTGTGGCCTATTGTTTCCTAATGTTTGCCTGTGTATCGTCGTCATGTTATAGGTAA